>JAOCNB020165506.1:0-10028 GCA_026546465.2 Palythoa caribaeorum | reverse complement strand
CCAACGTTCTATTTCAGAATAACAATTTTTACTATGATAAGTTTTTATCATAAACATAACGTGTGTTTCCCTGGCCATTTGGAGTGTCAAACATATGTTTTTTTACTTGGAAAATCAAATACTATTCCTTGGGTTGAATTCACAAGAGTTTTTTTTTTTAAAAAAACAGACGTGGTGAATTAGATTAATACCAAAAACAATTTGCAACGATTTTCGGAATACTGTTTTTGTAATGTGCAAGGCAAAAATGAATTGTTATATTTAGTAAATTTAGTAAATTTTCATCTAGCGACCTATATATTCTTTTTCCCCTGAATAAACAAATGTGACTTTAACTCAGATCAACTTCCTCGTAATACTAATTGCTGAGTTTTAACAAGGATAACAGATTGTGAGACGAGATACATAAAACACAGAAATTATTCTCACAACTTTTTACATTAAATATAAACACAAACCTGGTGTTCTTTTGAAAAGCTTTCTTAGTAATATTCCTGTGTTTTGTCCGCTGCCAACTGTGTTTCGCTGCGAAAAGTCGCTAAGCATGTCGGGGTATTCGACGTCCGGGAAACCCTAGATTCAAAGTAAACGTGAATGTCACTTTTCATGACATATCGATATTTCACTTTTTTCCTGTTGTTATAGTTTGTTAGAATAGCAATTTTCTAATATGTAAATTTTATCAGGAAATTAAAAAACCTAAATTAAAACGGAAATTTGAAAAAGACCCGCTTTAACTTCTGCAAAATCATTATATTACATGTGGGAGAAAAACTAAACGTAAACTGCATGAACGCTATCACGATCACCGTAGAACAGTTGATGATCCTTGTTTGGGACATATACCCAACCAGCGAATCAGTGAGAAACATGCTTTTTTTTCATCCAGAGCCAAGCGGCCGCGCTTATATTGCAAACATTTGTTGAGCTCACTCTTTGACATTCTTTCCACTTTTGTTTCGAACTCATTCTTCTGTTGAAATCACTCTATAAGAACGAATTAATTTTGTGTATTTATGTATCTTAAGGTCGGTAGGTTTTTTTTTTATTCAGATGCACATGAAAATTGTAAACAGCTTCATGTTGCCGCGTGGAAAATCTAGTTGTGACACTTTCAATTTGTTCACTTGTGAAAAGTTGTTCATGAATCAAACAATTATTAAAACTTACCTCGAAATACGTTCACACTACTTTTTTGTGTTACGGCAACTGCCACATTATTACTCGGGCTTCCCGAAGGGGAATCTTTCAAGACAAAACTTGTATTTTATAAACAGATAAGTAACACTAGACTTAAATCAATGGTTAAGATGATAAGTTTATTATGTATTGTACATGTATTGCTTTGCTTCACACTTCTCTTCTTTTGAAGTTCAAACAAAGCTGTGTTTGTATTCTAACAAATTTCAAAGACGCATGGTGTTTGTATCTGTCTTTGGCTTTCGCTTCAGTAACTATGGAACTGTTGTTGTTTCATTTAGCTGCTCGGCAGTTATTTTAAACTTGATCAAATGAACTCAGATATTAGTGAATTGTTGTGAAGTTGATGCAATGTGTGGAAGGGCGGGTGGCCACGATGTCTTCTGCCGAAATCAATTCGTCAATACGCTTTGACAACTTTCTAATGCTCATGGCAAAGCAATAAACTCGATGTCTTCGCATTTAGGGACTTATTTAGGCCTCTTTGACTGATCTAGCTCCTGTATGTGTTCGACCAATACTTTAATATTGATAGTTGATGGAATTGCTCTGATATAATGTACAAAACAAGTTTTGAAAAATGCTGGAAAAAATCTAAAAATTAAGCGTGGATGCGAAGGTCTGGCACATTTCAGAACTTTGTTTACTTCAAGTTTCAGCAACATAGAGAGTGCATTTCGTCGTAAGGAATTCCGCATCAACATTATTTGAAACGCTTTATTGTTCTATAATTTGTTTTTAATAACTGGTTTGCAAATAAATAAGCGTATCAATAGCTTGGTTTCATCAAGTCCCACAAGTATACAACACAAAGGCAGATGGAGGTCAAATAATGAGATTCAAATTAGATTCTAATGAGATTCTTTTGTCTAAGTGACCACCATGTGCACTGAACTGGAACCTTATGAAACCCACCAATAACGTTATAATTTACAAAATTTTGCATTCAGCATGAAGTGAAAGAACCATTAAAGTGCATGATGCGTGCAGCTGTAGCTCTCCCCTCGAGTTACTAATTTATTCGAAGGACTTTTTACACAAACAATTACGAAAATAGGTAACCTAGCGAATGCTCTAATATTGTTTTTTATTCTTAATACGTCATGGGTAAATTACACGATCTACTGTGTGATATGACTTGATTTTCGCTGAACAATTTTCGTGCATAAAGTCGCACCGTTTGCTCAGTAAGCGTGTACACAAAAGTAGCAGATTTCGTACAAATTATGTCAACCGTTTGACTTCCTCTGGCATTTTTCACACACAAAGTTACTCGTTCTCTGCAGAAAGTATTATGCTTTCCAATCACAAAAAAACGCTATATATTTCTCATTATATTTTTTATTCAGTACTACTGTTACTTAAAGTTTTTTCACTACTACAAATACAAGGTAGCCCGAGTACATGCCTCTTAGGGCATCTTATTTATTTCTAAATTTCAGCTTCGCTGGCGACGCCATCTTGTCTTTCCCGATCGCTAATCAGTGAATATCATGCATATTCACTTTTTAGGGAACCAATCAGAGCATGCGAAATACACTATTCGCTGGTTGGGTATATGCTAACGCAGGTTAGCCCCTAGCAGACACTGGTACTTATTTTTATTGTGTTCATAAGGAAGGAAAGCTTACTTACTGGCTTTGACTTCGTGTAGAGGACACAGATCATTTGAACCAATCTAAAGAAAGATAAAGCTGACCCCAACCCCATTCAGCAAATCACAAACCTTGTTTAAATCTGTGTCCTCTACACGAAGTAAGAGCCTACTTACTTATATTTGGAAAGAAAAGTGAGCGTTTAAAAGGGTGACACAAATGTTCAACACTTCGGCCTGAGCCGGGGATTGAACCTGGGACCTTGTGGTATGGATCTTACCACTTGTGGAAGAGATCTTAACACTGCGCCACTAAACCGCAGTTTCAATCTATGATAACATGCAAGTGATATTGTCAATTCACAGACTGCTCTTACCTCACTCATGGTCTCTAGCTGCAGGCAAATTACCAATAAGTACGCAAGTACAAAGCTACTAACATCAAACCTTTTCATGTTTTTGTTGTCTTTTCAATTGAATTCAACCTGTGTTGGTGATAAAGTTTTGCAAATAGGTTCCCCGCTCCCCTTTTTATTGTCTACCACGGAATGCGCCCACCTTTGTACAAATGGCTCGTGTGGGACGAACAGAACGGGAAATGAACTGTTGAATTATTTTATTTTTAACATCTTTACCTCTTTTTCAGAATTTCCATCATGTTTTAAATGGTTTGAAATACTGGTGCACCACAAACTGTATTTCCTATCATGTATCAATCTTCTTACTGTAAAATTAAAACTTTTGGAACAGAAATCAGAAAACTCTAGTCTGCTTCAAATTGTTCCTGTTAAGTTGAGCTAAGCCGGTAACTGTTTAACATCAGTTCCTATATATAGTATTGAAAAATGGGAAATGGATTATGTAACATGGCTGTGGAATGTTCCTGTGAGGGACTAAAGTCCAACGTCACATTCCGGCTATGGTAGCAAAATTTTATGTTCTGAACAAACCTCGTTGTGGTATTGGCGTTAAAGAGAGGAAGGGGAGAACGAGTGCTTACTTTTGATTATATTAGAAATTCTTACTTAACTTTAAACTTAAAAGAAAGTTCACCACAAGCTGTATTTTCCACCACGTACAAAAATTCGTACTTTAAAATTAAAACTTGCGGAGCAGAAATCAGAAAACTCTAAACTGGTTCAACTTGTTTCCTGTTAAACTGAGTTTAGTATTTATCTTCATTTCCTTTACTGCCCACATGTTGCTGTTTATAGTGTTTTAAGTTGGGAACTATTAAAGTATATGGCTTTTAGGATTTTGAACTTAACTTGCACTCCGTACATCTTTTTGCTTCTCATTTTCGGTATATTTTCACAACAAATGTCAAGCATGGCTAAATGAAAATCATCTTTGTAACTGAACCTCATTGACTTTTTCGACCCTAATTTTAAACTCTGTCTCAAGTAAGAAGTAAAGTGAGGAATTAGTTTGAAGGCTTTTAGAAGTGTCGAGGAGCATCATGGGATCGCCGAGATGCAATTTAGCGATCAAACTCGTATCTTCAGGCGCCCAAATAATCTTTGTTATAATTATATGATTATGTATTTTGTATATACAAGCGCCGGAATAGTGGATATGAGGCACTATTCACTCCAAAATAGTGATTATTGCCCTTACAACGATCAAGTCAATTTGTAACGATTTCTGATCAAAAATTGACAAAATAAAATAAAACAAAATAAGTTCAATAGCTCGCTTTTGGCCCTCGGTAGGTATTCCTCGCCTATCTTCTATAATCAATAGTGTTATCGGTGTAAAACTTTAATTGTTCTTTATAATCTATTTTTGTTTTTTTTTATACAAACAGGAAACTTCTTATTTTAGAAGAAAAAAAAATGATGCGTCCGTTTAACTCACAAAAGCGAATATATGAAAAAATATACATTAACAATAACGTGGAAAGAATCAATCGAGTATACCACAGAACTCTTTCAAGTCCTCTCTTGTACTTGTCAGGTGTAAGAGTATAAGTACAGAGTTATTGTTTTACATTAATGTTAATGAACACTTTGCTCCGTTTACGTTGAGTACTATCAGCGGCCCACGAAAGTTTTAGGTAATTAATTTATTTTTGAAAAATAATATAATTTAGCGTGTTTTGAACAATGCTTAACCCTACAAGGTTGGATTTTACTAGTTTTGCAACGCTTAGCTCTGTTGTGGTCAGTTCACTACAATGTCATTAAGGTCCAAATAAGTTAGTGAATCGAATAGATCAAGTGATCTATAATTCAAGATTCAGCTTACTGGGCTATAAGCCACGTGGTGCGGTGCCTATGAACTGACAGATCTTGAAATGTTTTCCTGCCACTGAATAGAGGCAGCTGTCGAAGTTTCGACTTTTACTGGACTAAATTAAAAATCCATTAAAAACCAAATTAAGATTGTTTTATATACATCTAGCTTTGTTTTGTTTTGTCTAACACAACTTGTATTAATGCCATAATGGTGTCTTTTAGGATTTTACGTGTCATATGCATGTTATTAAAACTATAAGATATGTTGTTATGGTTTTCACGTAATAAAAAGTTAAAATAATCTTAAAATGACGTTTCGGCTGCACTTGTGGCAGCCTTCTGATGTATTTGTTTTTTTATGTTATTGTTAAATAGGCTCTCGTTACATCGTCAAAATTTTACGTTTCTCATTTGTAAGAAAAGCCGCGAAAGTTTTCTCACCTGTGTCTTTTAATACGAATAACTGATGAAATTGAATCTATTTAGAGACTTTTATCACGCATTACGTGGTTGATGTAGCGTAGGAAATTTCTTACCAAGTTAATTTTCGTATCAATGTAGAACAGTGGGACATTTTATTATTTTAAGGACTTCAAAAACTCTCTGTTGTTGCTACTACTGTTTTTTATTGTTATTGTTGTTTTGGAGTAATTACTGTTGTGGTTAAAGTATTTTTCATGGATGAAAATGATCTCGCAAGCAAAAACTTTTAGCTAGTTTTCTCCGTCCGCAGTTTTCAAATAACGGAAGTTAGCAAATATTGTCGTTTAATTCATATGCGGAATTGAAATTAAATTGTTCGACTCCAAATTTGGTGTCTTTTGTAATGAAATTCTAACGGCAATTTTTATAAATTCAGATTTCTTGTGTACCGCTTTAGAATTCCCACCAGACGCAGCTTTTACAGAGACACTGAGCTTGACCGAGTCTTTTTTGTAATTCAGCCTTTTACTTTCACAGCCGGTCAGTAACGGTAATACAAGTACTATAAAATTGCTTCTCTGTTTGTCTAAACAGGAACTATCAAAACCCTTATCCATTGACACACTTGGAGATCGCAACTTAAGCGATTCGGAAATTAACCCCAGCGTGCTACACTCCAGAAACTGTGCTTCTCAGTAGTCTATTAAGAGACTCTCTGTAATTTCCTCGGGTAAAAATTGAGATTTCGCTTTTCTATTGGTCATTGTAAGCACTTTATGAGTAAGTACCGAAATGGTTATTAGAGCAAAGAAATACTGAGTTTTAAAGAAAATATCGACCGCGAATGAATGTGGTTCGTGGACCCCTAAAATTGGCACTCCGCTACTCCAAAAATTAAGCCGATGCAGGATGCAACTTCTCCGTGAAGAGACTTTCAAAAGATAAAAAGTCTATGGCTTTGGTACAACTTCAAGTACCCTTTCAAGTAGTCGGTAGCAACTTTCCAGGATTTAAGGGGATCTTCCACTCAAAACATAATTTTTTTCAAAAAGCAACTTTCTAAAATATAACCACTAGATTCCAAATACCTACCACAAATATAGTCCAAGACACTAATGTCTGGACCTGCAGTTACCTGAGCAACAGGGCAATCCCTTATAAAAGGGCCAAAAAATGTCCCATTTCTAGAAGAATTGGAGCAAACAGAAAAGGCCAAAGTATCTACAAAATATTTTTTGGCAATTCCCTAAGTGATGAACTGTGTCATAAACCTCTGGTTATAAAAAAATCTTAATTAGTTGCTCAGGAAATTTTTTTTTGAAACAAAACAAGTTTTTGGCTCATGATGAAAGTGATATTTTGCTTACTGCACAAAAGCAATGCAACAAAATTGGACAGCTTGAGGTTTGTGACACAGAAGGTTGGACTAGTTGCACACAAAATACCTTTTTATCTTTAAAGCACGGAGTCAGGGAACTTCTGCCGTGAGACCATTGTCAGGATTAAAACCAGGTCAAAACCAGTAGGGTTCGCTAAAAAATATCTAGAGTCATATTTTACGATTCTCGTGAGAAATATCAGTGCAGATTTATTTAAGACAGATAAAAGAGAAGAAAAATATGTATGAAATGAGCCAGACTTAACTTTAAACAACAATGACGGAGCCAGAATATCATTGATTATTGACTCAGCACAAATTCGAACAGGAACAAGTCACAAAATTTTACCTGAAAAACTAGCTGTCCGTAAACGCTTTTATTGCTGTCAACCTTTCATCAGTAGTTAAATCTTTATAAAACAACTCTTCTTCTTTCATAATATGTATTTTTGTTTGAAATGCCTAGCGTATCCAGGCTGGAACAGCCCCATTTAAACAACATCTTTGCTCAAGCCACCATTAAACACATATATGCGCCATAGCATCATGGGAAGTCTGAAAAAAACCTTCGAGCGAGACGGTTCCTCTTGGCTTTTTCTATACTTTTTAATCTAAACAGGGACTAGCAAAACCTTTATCCATTGACACACTATAGGAGATCGCAGAATTGCATTCTGAGCAACTTAAGCGATTGGGAAATTAACCCAGCGTGCTACACTCAAGAAACTAAGCTTCTCAGTAGTTTTTTAAGAGGCTGTCTCTGTAATTTCCTTGGGTCAAAATTGAGATTTCGCTTTTCTTTTGGTCATTGTAATCACTTTAGGAGTAAGTACCAAAATGGTTATTAGAGCAAAGAAATACTGAGTTTTAAAGAAAATATCGACCGCGAATGAATGTGGTTCGTGTATCCCTAAAATTAGCAATCCGCGACCCCAAAAATTAAGCCGATGCAGGATGCAACTTCTCCGTGAAGAGACTTTCAAAAGATCAAAAGTCTGTGGTATTATAGTACAACTTAATCCCTTTCAAGTAGTCCGCGGTAGCAACTTTCCAGGATTTAAGGGGATCTTCCACTCAAAACATTTTTTCTTCAAAAAGCAATTTTCTAAAAAATAACTACTAAATTCCAAATATCTACCACAAATATAGTCCAAAACACTAATGTCTGGACCTGCAGTTACCATAGCAACAGGGCAATCCCTTAAAAAAGTGCCGAATTAGTGTCCCGACCATTTCTAGAAGAATGGGAGCAAACACAAAAGCCCAAAGTATCAACAAAATATTTTTGGCATATCCCTATATGATGAGCTGTGGACATCATAAACCTCTGGTTATAAAGAAATGTTAACTACTTGCGCAGGAAATTTTTTTTGAAACAAAGCATGTTTTTGGCTCATGATGAAAGTGGTATTTTGCTTGCTGCACAAAAGCAATACAACAAAATTGGACAGCTTGAGGTTTGTGACACAGAAGGTTGGACTAGTTCAACTTTTGCACACAAAATAATATGTTATCGTTAAAGCACAGAGTCAAGGAACTTCTGCCGTGAGACCATAGTCAGGAATAAAACCAGGTCAAAACCAGTTGGGTGAGCTTAAAAATATCTGGAGTCACATTTTGCGATTCTCGTGAGAAACATTAGTGCAGATATATTTAAAATAGATCAAAAAGAACGAAAATATATATGAAATGAGCTAAACTTAACTTTAAACAACAATGACGGAGCCAGAATGTCATTGATTATTGACTTAGCACAAATTCGAACAGGAACAAGTCACCGCAAAATTTACCTGAAAAACTAGCTGTCCGTAAACGCTTTTACTGCTGTCAATCTTTCATTAGCAGTCAAATCTTTATAAAACAACTCTTGTTCTTTCATAAAATATGTATTTTTGTTTGAAAAACCTAGCGTATCGTATCCAGGCTGGAACAGTTCCATTTGGACAAACAACTTGCTCAAACCGCCAATAAACACTGATCTGCACCATTGCATCATGGGAAATCTGAAAAGTATTTGAGCGGGACGGTCCCTTTTGGCTTTTTCTATGCTTTTTATATAAGTCTCTGACCAGGCTTGCATTCTGCACTTAAAAGCACCTAAATGCATTTTATATTTGGTCAAACTTGCAGAAATGCTGATCCCACCTGGAGAGACTTGGCACATTTGCATCATTGGCCCTTTGTCCGCGTATGGAAAACGAATTGACAAACGAAATGACCTTGTCAACAGTTTTGCCCAAATCACAGTGCTAATAAACAGTTATTCAATGCTGGCAAGGTCTCAGCCTTCTTAGCCCCTCATGATAAGCTCAGGCATCAGCAAATGGCCAAAAATTACATCCAAAATAGCGATTTTTTTTGTGTTTTGACACGTGAAACCGCCTTTCAAAAAATTAGTGAAGTATAGCGAGCACTGTTACGTGAACATCTTTTATGTGACATCATACCTGTGTGCCATTTCCAGACTACCGGTTTTTATTTAGGGAGAAATAACAGTTTTAAGTCCTCCTACCAGTATCCCCAACATCTCTAATATATGATTTTTTTTAGTGGAAGAATATTTATTGCTCAGCGACAATCTCTGGTACAGTTGACACAAGCTCAAAAACATAGCAACTTTGGTGGGCCACACTACTCAATCTGCATTTACTTGGGAGTTGATTTTTACACTTATCCAAAGTTCATACCGTGTAGTTTCACTTTCAGCGGAAAAATTGGTGTGACCTAGTGCTGCCTTTAACTGCTTACTTTATAAAGATCCACTTTGAACAAGAAATAGTGGTGTTGAGAGCATGGCCGAATTCTGAATAAACGAAGCCAGTTAGCGACAACTAAGTGTTTTCTCTGGCACAGGTAACACAATTATCTCTAGATAGACATAATTGATACACGATTGACTGATTCACTAATATTTAGCGACGAATATCGTCTTTTAAGATCTGTTTTCACTTTTTGTAGCCATGCATGTTCTTGTTTACAACTTCAGCTGACCAGTTTGCTTGCCTCACGCAAAGCAACAAGGAAACATTGAAAAGCATTTTTTTATCTCTATAATAAAGCAAAGAAGAAAGCAAGCCAGTTCATAAGAATACTTTTGTTAACAGTTCCCCAAGACTTTTTATCTGACAAAGTTGAAAGGTTTTACAATTTTTTCCCATGTCGTGAAACAGGTGATATTTACTGACACTAGCATTTA
>JAOCNB020165427.1:0-10029 GCA_026546465.2 Palythoa caribaeorum | reverse complement strand
ATATAGGGCCGTAAGGGAGAATACGGTACATAATTACTGTAATTACGCACCCTATCCAAATAAAGTGTTTGTTTGTTGTTTGTTTGTATACTAACAGGCAAGTCAGTGCACTATACAGTTTTATTCGCAGCTTGTATACATTCAACACTTACTTCAAAACAAAATAAAATGTGTCTTAACCAAAAAAATGTTTGACAGCATTCTGTTTTTTTTGTAGTGGGATATTTAGTTTAGAATAAAATGTGGTTGAGCTTGGTGTAAGATTTCGTCTTTTGATGATTATAAACGCTCCAGGGAGATCGTTGTTTTAGCTCTTGTATTTGCTCCCAGCCAGCCGACAAACCACAACTTGAGAAACTTGTGAAACAGTTACTTCGAATGTTTTACAAAAACCAGCAACAAAATTTCAAGCTTCTATCTTAAGTTTGCAAATTTTAGTAATCTGAGTGTCGGGCTCTCGCCCTCTTTTAAAACATATGTACCGAAGCAGTAAACGAGATTTGGGCTTTCCGCAAGTTTTTGAGAACATAATTTGTATCAAACCTCGCTGGCTTCCTATCACACGTAAGCATGCTCTATGTGACCAATCAACTCTAAAACGCACACAGAATATAAAAAGAAGACTTACCGTTATCAATATCAGGCAAGAATAAAAATTTTGTTTTTTTAGAGCAGACAAGGACCAACTGCGAAACGATCATTCACAACATTGAAGATGACGCTTAGAATTTCCCCCAAAATGAATTGCGGTCGTAGTTCCTACCCTCAGCCAATCAGATTCTTTTGAGAACATATCAAATCTCGCTGGCTTCCTCACAGCCGGCCCAGGCTAGAGTTGTGTGTGGATTGCGGCCACTACGGCACCAGTTCGAATCCCACCGAAACCAACCATTTTTTTTTCCTTTTTTTTTTCCTTTTTTACCCCTTTTATTTTCCTTTTATTCTTTCTTCTATAATTAGAAACTATTTCCCGAATGAAACGTGATACTTAAGGCCGTTTTTATATTTTTCTCCCCCGCTCATTTCGTTTCATTCGGGAAATAGTTTCTAATTATATAAGAAAAAATAAAAGGAGAATAAAAGGGGTAAAAAACAAAAAGAAAAAAAAGGGAAAATTTTTTTGGTTTCGTTGGGTTGTGTCCTCTTGCTCTGATATCCACTGAACCGCCTGTGACTTCCTGGGGTCGAGTTTGGAATGATATGTGGGCAACAGACCCCTTTGAGAAGTCCCAAAATGGCGGGAGCTGCAAAGTGGAATGAAAGTGAAGATGGCAGTGGCAATCAAATTGACTTGTGTTGCAAACTAGAACCTTCCAGCGCTTCTTTACAAAACTGCTTGAAGTGTTCGTCAAGTGGTAGATTCGTTAGTATGCTTTGTGAATTTGGTGTTGTACTGATATTAGAAGTTGGTAAAGGTAAGAATATCATTATATGGTCGGTCAGATTAGAAATAGATTTTCTTCTTTTTCTCAACATTCCCGACTTCGATCTTCCTGTGGGTCAGTTATTGTATTTGCTCTTGATTTGCACATAGACAGTGCTATAAGTTCCTGTAAATTCGCCATGTAATGTTTATCAAGAAAATAATAGATACATACTGTCTTGTTCTCCAGGTGACAGTGATATACGAACAATAGATATTGCAAAACGAATAAGAGTGAGTACATCTGAGTTGCTTGAGGGACATGATTGGTCAAGTGATGACGAGCTTTTTGCTGTTGCCAGTGGCTCCTGCAAAGTTCATATATTTCAGGTATTAATGGTGCTCTATCAGTCTATGTGCAACTATAAGATAATATGATACATGCTTTTGGAATCAATTAATTTAAAAAAAAAAAAAAAAAAAAAAAAATTTTAATAGTAAATGTCAATAATTGATATTGATAATATTAAGTTTGTAACACAATGCAATAAAAATTATTGCATTTACAATTAACTATTAAGTTTTTTTTTAACAAATATGATTTGCTTCAAGAGAAAATAATACAGGTCAGTCTCCAATATATTTATCACAGGACTGGGATTTGCTAGCAATGAAATCTGAACTTTGGAAACGGTTAGAAATCCTTGATCACTGTTAGCTTTGCAAACAAATGTACACAGAAATAAGCCATGAGGGGATCTATCAAAGGGGTTAGACAAACCAAAAACTGACTTGTGTGCTATGGTGGAAAGTAACTGAAAACTGTGGGAAAATGAGGCCTTCCAAGGGGGTTCTGATGTCACACTGTCGTTCATTTTCCAGCCCACCTTTTGCCTATTTGGCTGGAGTCAAATGTCACTGCCAATTTTTCACTGCATTACAATTGTTGCTGTTGCTTTTTTGCTAGAATCACCAATGTTTGCTAAACTTGCTTAAATTCTATGTCCCATAATTTTGTTGAATTGAATGAGTAAGCACCTGTAAAAACATCCTTCATTCTAATAGAAGATTGACCACTCTAGTTTCTAATGGCTAGAGTGTAAACTTACATCACAGTTATCTCTAAAGTTACAAAGACTTACACTTAACTATATTTTACTCCATTGCCAAATATATACTTCAAAGTGAAAAGATGTCACTTTGTCAAAATTAAAAATGGATTATCGCGGTGGCAAATTGTCACTTTTTTCCATCAGGTTATGTCGGCTGTCGGTGTTTTAGAACTAGATTGTCACTATATTTTTTGCATTTTAGGAGCAATGTCGCTTGTCGCCAAAACCATTTGGAAAGCCCTGAAAATGTAACAACTTCCTGAAACCATATGAAAGAATTCATCAAAACCATTTAAGCCGACATGGCCCACTAGATTGGTTGTCAGGCATGGAGTTGGCATCCTCACCCCATTAAAATACTACAGCTACAGAAATGCCTCAAATTATAATATCAATTTTGATCCCTGGAGTGAGAGAATTGTTAACCTATTACCCAGAAGGGTTACAGTACAGGTGATGATGGCAATAATGATTGCCATATATAGACCATTACAGTAGACACAAGGTATTTTAGAGTTTAAGTTGAGGTAAAGAAAGTTTTACATTATCAGTTCCCTTACAGAAACCAGTTCTCAACCAAAGTGAAACTCCATTAAATATATTTATGTTTTGCACTTTATCAAGGGTATATGATTATTAAGTACAACATAATGTATCGACATATATTTAATAGGTATCAAGAGACTTTGCTGAAATATTGACTCTGAAACTGTACTACCTTCCCAAGGATGTTTCATTCATCAGCCTTGAGACTCCTGGCCAAGTAATAAGGGTAAGGTAACTGCTGAATTTCCCTCCCCCCTCCCCTCCCTTGTTCCCTGCCTGCTCTAGAGAAGACATGGTGATGGTAATAATTTGTGTTGTAAGAGTAATTCATAAGATGATCACATTTAATCTTCAAAGTAAAGCAGAATTTTCCTTTGGTGTCATTAGTTATCTCACAAGTAGAGAAATAATATGGCATGGGTCACCTTATTGTGATTTACATCCCTGCATTTTTTTTGGCTTGACTTCTAGTGAAAAAATAAACTGATTTCCACTTAAAGCAGTTCTCTAGAGATATGTTGTATATACTCTCAATTATTCAAAAGTTCAATCCCAAAATATTGACTATAACATATAAAATTTTCAGAATTAGAACACACAAAACAGACAGTAGTAACATTAAAGACCTTTAGATCCAAGTACGAGTATGAGTACAAGATTTTAAGAGCAATAGCACATTTATGACCTTCCATGGGATTTGGTACATTAACAGTTTCCCGTTAAGTGAGTTAAAGTATAAGGAACCCATTAGGTAAGCATTAAAACTATTCAGGAGAGTATTAGAAGCGTTTAAAAAAACCCGTTCACTACCCGTTCATTAGCCATTAGTTTTTGGCCGTTAAGAGCAAAACCGTTAATGTACGAAATCCCATGGAACATCACATTTACCAGCAAACTCATTGCAGAGAGGATGGCTTTTGCTAGAAATTTCAAGCTCTCAACAACAAGTTTGCTTATACAAGTGCACACGCTTGTAAAATCTTGTACTTGATTGTACTCATACGTGGATCTAAAGGTCTCTATTATTAGTTTGTAAAACTTTTAACTGAAAAGATATCTGGCCTAATGATTTATTTTGAGTGTGCAAAATCAGGATAAATGTCTGAAAAGTTGATCTGGAATTTTGCTTAGTAGCAATATCTGTATGGACCATGTAAAAATACCAGTGCATATTGTGAAGTTTTTGTTTCCATTTAGAGTGATGCTTGGTTTGTTGATTCATTCTTTCATTGTTTTCCAGTACCAGCTAGCAGTTGCAGGCCCTAATGGAGTAGAAATTAACTGTCTCGAGAATACAGAGAAAGAAACCCTGACGGTGGTAAATATTAATAACTCCTATCGCATTCACAGTTACTACATGTACCTTAGTTAAGCTAAATCCTTTTACGAGCCTAAGTGGCCCATTGGAGCCAGTGTTTATCTCCGGTTTCTGTAGTGTTAAGCGGATGAGAGTCATTGACCCCCCCTGGACGGGACACTAATCCATCGCAGGTTAGCTCCTAGCAGAAGCTGGTACTCATTTTACCGACCTCGGGAGGATGGAAAGCTGATAGATGAGCAAATACGGTAATTTATTTTATTTTATTCCATGACTTTCCACATCTGTCATTCCTCATGCACGTTAAGAGCTTCAAAATGCTCTATACTGCACAACCATGCCTGAGATATATGTGTTGGCTGCCAAATATGGGAAGACTTGCCGTCAGCTCATGATGATGGTGCCAACATCCAGCCAGGCCAAATCTCCTGAAGGCTATCAGATAATATCTGGTTTAAAGTTCTATACAATATCATGAGAGCCTGGGCTGAGAAAATTCTAAAAAGGTATTTTTAAATAGTAACAAAACCACAAACCTTCAATAGACCTCATGCGCTTCATCTGAGCTGTCCTAAACACAGTACTGAACTCCTCTCTGATATTGACATCAGCGCCAGACTCAAGTAACAGCTCAACAACTCTGAAATAATAAACAACATATAAAAAAAGAATAATTCCAAGAATAAGCAAAAGAGCACCTGAATCTTTTATCTAAAGCCTGCTTCACACTAGCGACGTAAGCATAAGCGTAATTGTAATCACAAGCATAAGGACCTCCACACTAGCACAAGTAAGGTGGGTATGTATGTGCCATATTCCATTTTCTTGCATTTGTGATTACGTCTTCTCAATTTTTCTTGTGTTACGATTGCGCTTGCACTTATGCTTACGTCGCTAGTGTGAAGCAGGCTTAACTGTCATTGTACATTACCTTTCTGGTTTATTTTAAATATTTATAATATAAATTATTATACACCAACTATCAAAGTCCATTTTTCTCATATTTTGACTGTATGAGAGGCCACTGCATGCATGTGAACAAGTTTTGTTGTTTCCCAGCAATTAAGTGCTCAGCGGACAACAATATCATATGGACTGGTAATAACAAAATCGAAAGTGGTTTGAGCTTCGTAACCTTGATTGACCTTAGTTGAAGTAGGAAATATCAGAAAGCTTGTCACAAAGTAAAAGTTGTTGAACAAGAAAAACAAAATATGGAAGAGTGTACATTTAGAAGCAGAACAGGGGAAGATCATTATCGAAAAGTTGCTAAAAATTGCTAAAATCTACATTCTTCTTTTATAGTTGGTAACAAAATGCTTATCGGCCTGAACCTCAGGAAAGCAGTATAATTTCTGGTCCCTTGACCACCATGTTCCCCTCAGCTCCACCTTGGGAAACATCAGCAGTATCAAGCTCACAAAACATACTGTTTCCTTCAGTCCCAGTTAAAAAGTGTTAATTATTACTTCATAATTTGATGCTGAGTAAAGCCTTTTCCTGACCTTTCAGAGCCATTAACAGTGGCAACGTGAAGTGGTGCCCAGCCAAGTGGATGTCTCTTGTTGATATCTTGGCCTTCACTAATCATTCTGCAAAAAGCAAACAGAATAAAGTGAGATCAAAACAATGTTCTTACCTCTTACATCAAAACAATATTTCTAAAACAGTGGGTCATTGGCACCAGCACTTATCTCCTGTTACTGCAGTGTTATAGTGGATAGACAAAATCTTAAGTTCCCTTGGATGGGCCACTAATCCAGTTTTGCCCCCACCTGGATTACCTGCACCCAGCTGGGTGGGCGGAGGGTCTCCTTGAAGTATACAACACAGTGATCTGGTTAGGGTTCAAACTTATGACTCTGGCTTTAGGAGTCAGACACAATAACAGATAAAAAGAAAGGTTTCAGATTTTGCATACCTAGTTTTTGTTAGTTCAGTTGACTAAAAGGTGAGAATTGATTTTTGTGTTTTAGATTCCTTTCTCCACCTCAGGCATGTAGTTAGGGGGGTGTACCAGATAATCAAGATGATCATGCACTCCTCCCCCCCCCCCTCCCCCCTTCAATACCAGTCTGACAAGTTCTGCTCAGAAATGACTAAGATGTCAAAATGACAGGAAGAAAAGAATGACAAAAGGGTAAAGGACTACTGACACAAGGTTTGAAGATTTGCTCATGATTTTGTTTCCATGGCGCTTTACAAGTATAAACTATAATATTGACTTGAAACAATTTTATTAGTTTTCAGTTATTTTGGCCTGAAATTTTAAATAATCTATTCGACTTCACTGGTCTAGAATGAAACCAGCAACCTACCTCTTAAGTTCAAAGGTATTATTTTCCTTGGCATATCTCGACATTTTTTCCATCACATCTTTGATAAAACAAAAATGGATACAAACTCGTTTAGGAAACTGAAACATTAATAATCATCATCATGCGATGTAATCCCGGGGTCCTAACACCATCTTATTCAACACAAACCACACACAAAACTTATGTCCATTTATTTATATTTGTACCTGATACATAGCAGAATGCCACACTTCCGAACAGACATCCCACAGCTCCAATCGCAGTTGGCCATCTTACTTTCACTTTATAATTCGTCGCTTGCCATTTGGCTGAACGTGAAGATAGCCTCCTACAACTAGTTTCTAACAGCACTTGAGTTGCATTACGGTACCTCGGAATAAACGCTCCTGACAGTCCATAGTTAGATCGCAAAATATTCAGAATGTTATTCCGTTTCAGTAATTTCAAAACAGCAGCCATTTTCTTTTGCACCACGTGAACACTGAGTCGAGGCTTATGTAACCTTGTTCCCAGGCTCCCAGTGCGACACAGAAATTCACATTGTCTTTTGAAATGCTGATAGTTCACTTTCTTTGGATTAAATTTTCTTCAAAATTTATATAAATTGTCTCATTGGATGCCCTTTAGTGATGCAGCATATAATACCGGCAGACACGAACACGAAGATAGGGTAAGGTGAAATATTTTTTTTTCTCAGTCACTCAGTCACTGTCTTAATTTAGTTTTAAGGTTATACCTAGATCAGTATTAAGAAGATGTTTTTCAATTTAATATGTACTTTTGTGATCGTGTGTTTTGTGCCGCTTATGCCGCTGAATTTCTTGCCATTTCGTTGGATATCAGTTTTACAGGCATGCATTTTTTTATATAAGGACCATTATGTTTGAAATCTAGTATATTAAAACCTAATAGTCCTGTCGTGAATTGCAAATTAAATACCTTTTAAAATTAGGTCATGTTTTAGATGGTTCCTGTGTATTTAATTATAATATTGAGTTGAGTGAATCAGATAATTTCAGTCGTGATTATAAGAAGTAATTTAATAGATGGCCCTATGGAAAGGGTTAAGTTAAATCCATTTTTGAGCTTAAGTGGCCCATTGGAGCCAGTGCTTATCTCCAGTTTCTGTATTGTATTCTGCCTAAAAGCAGTTGAGAGTCATTCACTCCCCCTGGACAGGACACTAATTAATCCATCACAAGTTAGCCCCAGCAGAAGCTGGTACTCTATTTCCCAACATCAGGAGGATGGAAAGCTGAGTCAATTTTGGCAGAAAAGAAGATCACACAAATGTTCAACACTTGTGGAAAGGGTTTGGTAAATGAAGTGGCTAACTGACATATTATGAGACAAATATGGGTGACCAATGATGTGTACTTTCAGCAGTTAAGGAGGAGTTCAATAGGAAATTAATTTGAGCACAAGTCTAGCAAAGAGAATCTAGGACTAAGAGTCTCTTAGACACCAACTACTAGATATAAAGATGTTAACTAGTATAAAGTGTTTGATATTGGCCTGTGGTTCAAGACCACACCAGAATACACTTTGATTTATATCCTATAAGAGTAAATAGTCTCTGGTATTGAATTTGTATTTTTAATGACATGTGTGTCAACCAAAACCTCTGGCTGGGTACCAGAAGACTATTCTTACAAACCAGCCAGCATAGTGATTGGTCATGCAGAGTTCTCCCCCAAGCAAAGGTAGCAGAGTGGAGGCTCATTGTGATCATTTGATTGATCATATGATACCTGACTGGCATAATGCAGTCTGTTGTTATGGTGACAGATGTCATGCAACTTGTCTGGTCTGAAAAACGTAACCCAGGATAGAGTTGACCAAAATGGTACTCTGTCAAAGAAAACATGTTTGAAGATTGTTTCATGAGAACATTTTACCAATACCTTTAAATCTTCCTTTTTTTTTATTTTTGGGAAGAAAAGAGCAGAGCATGATTGAGAGCAGAGTGGCTCAGTGCCACTGTACCACTCTGTGGGGAGAACTCGGTTATGAAATTTGATTTTCATCAGTAGTTTTGAGGTTTTCATGAGAATGAGTTAGGGACTAGGATTACCAAGTAGTAAAGCCAATATACCTCACCTCTGTATAAACCCAGGATTGCATCTGACTCCGAGGTTTGTCTCTAGTTACTACCATAAAGTTGACTCACAGCAATGATATAAATTTATCTGGCTGTTCTGTTGAAGTCATAGTAGCTTGAAAACTTCAACAGACAATTTGTGATGTAAGTGTGGAAATGTAATAGGTAAATACTTTTAGCTTGGAGGATAATTTAGGGTGAAAAGGATTTGGGGGCTCATTATGAAATGTGAAAAAATACTGTAGCATGAAAATTTTTGACCTTTAAAAATACCTGCAGGAGAAAACCAAAAAAATAAAATGTACTTGTTTTGTTTTTGCACTTCTAAAAAATACCAGTTTTTAAAGAAATCTTGATTTTTCTCTGAAAACCCATAGAAATACCCAATTCAGTGGTGATTTTTGACTCCTAAAAAATTTGATAATCTCCCCTATCACAGGCCGGCCATAGGATTTCAGATTTTATGGGTAATTGTTTTCAGTTCTGTGTCTTTGATTCATGGGAACCTATTGGTAACAATTTTTGAATGACCATATTTGAATCTTTTCAATAAAACAGACTCAGACTTTTTCTTCTTTGCTGCAGAAACCATTATAGTATCTCTCAACACAAGATAAAAAGTTGCAAATTATTCGAGTGTAACAGCATGTGAAATGACCTGCTGCCCTTTTTGCAAAATACCCCAGGGTGCTTTGCAGACTTCCTCTTGAGAAGTGCATTATGGGATTGAAACAAGATGGTGGAGAGTTAGCAAAGAGATTTATGAAACTTGCTGTGTGTATGGTGTTTTAAGTAAAACAAAAATAGCTGATTATGCAATCCATCATTGTGTTTCTTCCACATGGCCTTTTTTCGTGGTAAATGAAATTTCAGTTTTGTGTTTTCTCCAGCACAGTAACAACACATTACAGTGAAATCCTATGGCTTGCTATCATTCCAAGATAGGGACCACCCTCACCATCCTGGGATTTTTCTAAGAAGTGGACTCAGTAAATTTTTGTTTTTTTTCATCAGCCCACGAGAAAAGGCAGTGCTATGCACGCTATTAATGTTCACATGTGCAATGGCTGTACTACCAATCAGTACCTATTTTGTGTTGAAGAGATATGTGTTTGAAGGTGAGTTTTGTCACTCAGTCAGGTTGGTACAGCAGTCATGTGATATTTGAGCCACTGTATCAGACTATCTAAGACCTCAACTGTCAAACCTTGTAATCATTGTAATGTGCAATAGAAAATTTATATTGATTATTGTGCAATATAAGTGTAATA
>JAOCNB020165373.1:0-10029 GCA_026546465.2 Palythoa caribaeorum | reverse complement strand
AGGCGTAGTTGTCGACGAGAGAAAATCTTCTGCGAAACCCATTACAGTTACTGTAGTATTTGGCCGCACTTGCTTTCATTTGAATGAATAAAACTGGACCCAGGAATCCTCACGCACTAACCAACTCAACTAGTAATGAAACTGCTATATATATACGTTGCCAGCGTGGCGGTCCCTGATAGTGATAGTGGTTAACATTCCTGACTAGAATACAGGGCTGTGAGTTCGATTCCGCTCAGGGCATATACTAACTTTTTCTGACAATTGTTTATTCTTTCTTTCATACTGCTGAACAACATACATTGATATATGATTGTATATAGGCTGTCATTGAAATTGCTACGTTGCCAGCGTGCATGGAGGTCCCTGAGGGTGTAGTGGTTAGCACTCCTGACTAGAATACAGCTAGGGAGACGTGGGTTCGATTTCCCGCGCTCGGGGCATAAACCAATTATTTTCGGTCGCCAGTGTGTTATTTATTCATTCATTTCATAGTTACTAAACACAAACATAGATATATCTTCTGTGTTGTGCTCTTGAAATGCTTGTCTTTCTACCTATTTTCTGTTCGTCTGTCTCATATTCTCGTTTTTCCATTTCCCACAGCGAAATTAAAACCGAATGAAGCTCAACGCATACAACTAATATTGATAAACTGTTTTATTACATGTTGTTGATTTTAAAAATGGTTAGTAACTGAACTTCGTGACATTTTCACGTATAATCGCTGAAGTAGTGTTCAAAATATAATAATGTTTGAAATGTTTCATATTATTTACAAATTTTCCTTGTGCCACACAAGTATTGTACTTTCTACTCGATCTGTGACTTGTGAACTGACAAAACATTAAAAAAACCACACTGTACCAAGTATTCCCTGACGGAACTTCGGATTGGAACCATCCGCTACATCAACATATTTCGTATGAAATAAAATGTATCTCTACGGTTTTTCTACGAATATAAAAGATATAAAGAAACGTTTTTTTATGAAAAACTCCTCTCTCAGTCTGTATCTCGTTTACAATCTAATAAACGCAAGGAGTGTGACAACCATTGTCACGATGCTGGGAAAGATTGCGTGACCTGCTGATCGTTTTTTTTCGTTCTCACTGGCCAGTTTGATTTCGTTTGGTGTGCATCTCATCCATCCAAGTCCAATTAACTTGGGATAATTTGGTTCAACCTGGATCCTGAAATCATCGAGTCTGTAATATTGCTTGTTTTTGAAAAAGAAGGTCTTCCCATTGCGCCATTGCATGGCTCCGTCAAGGTTAATCGGAACATTTTTCCAAGGTCCGTTGATTTTTCTTGGGTATCTAGCTTCAATAGAACTAAAAGGTTTTCTGCTATTGAGGGGTATGATGCCATTGTGTTTTAATCGCCAGTATTGATCTCCTTTGAAGAAATATACTTGTCCGTTCCCGCCCCAGCGAAAGACTGCGTCCATGTTGATCAGTTCGTCAGGCAAACCGATATCTCTTATGTGTCTGGGACCGGTGAGTAGTCTGTTGTTGAAGTAGACATAGAACCTGAAACGGCAATTAAAAATGCATTTAATAAATTAAACAGAAATGCACAACATGATAAAGTAACAAAACAAGAAGCAGTGATAATGAAGGTATTGTTAGAAACAAAAACTACGAGAAGCGCAACAACTAAAAGAAAAATTATTTCAAGAACAACAAAGACGACGAGAAAACGGCAATACCAACAGCAACAACAACAATGCCGGATAATGATGTGAATGAAGACGATGATAACAACAATTTCAACTACAACGACGACGACGTAGACAATGAAACGAAAACAACAATGAAAACGAAGATGACGAAAACAACAACAGCAATGACAACAACGGAGCCGCAGACAACAACAATAACAACAGTAAAGAAGACGAAGAAGATAATACCAACAGCAGAAGCAACGAAAACAATGACAGTGATAATGATAACAATAACGACAACGACAAGGCAAAGACAATTACAACAGAAAAAACAACAGCGAAAATGCCAACGATAATTTAAATCATTAAAAACAATGACATTGAAGGCGACAACGACATTGACTACAACATTAACAACGACAATGACAATGGCAATGACAACAGTAATGACAACGACATTGACAACGACAACAGTAATGACAATGACAACGACAATGACAACAGCAACGACAACGACAACGCAACGACAATGACAACGACAACAGCAATGACAATGACATTGACAACGACAGCGACAATGCCAACTATAATTTGAAGCATTAAGTTATGTGCCTCAGGTTTTTCCATAGTCATTACATAAAGCACGTTTACACACCATTTATGATAGTACATATATTTTAGAAAAGGTTCACACTATAGTTCTTTTGTTGATCAAACTACTTACTGGGATCCAACGAAAAAGAATGTCCTTCCAATTTTGTCAGTAAAAGCGGCATTAACTGATGTGCGGAGCTCGCGCCATTTTGAGCTAATCTTGTGAGGCCCACTCTCTAGACCGGCATTATAGCCAATGACAAAATAATATTGACCCTTGAAGGCATACGTCTTTTTCCTAGATGCCTCCATAAAGAACGTGTCGAATGATGACGTGCACGCATCCGGGATCGAGGAATTCCTTGTGGGTCTGGGACGAGTAACAGACGGTTTAGGCGGGTCAGTCCTGGGAGGTTGTGTTGGTTGAGGTGTACGCGGTGCGCTACGGCTTCCTATGAGAAAAATATTGTTAAAAGTAAGCTGGAATTTTCCTGACTTTGGAAAAAGGTCGAGGCAAAAGTTGTGATAAATATCCGAAATAAGCAGTGTACTATTTTCGATTTCGTTAACTCTGACTTCATTTTTTACTTTTTAGAAATAAAAACAACCCCGGAGCCTCAATTTGTGTAAAAAGTGAAGAAACATTTACTCAGTGATTCTCATTAAATCTTTAAGCCCCACTGACGACAAATAGGCGTATTGGTAAAATTCTCCCAACGTAACAGATCCTGACACTTTTCATATTAGTAGTTTGGGAAAATTTCGCTTTTTAACTTCTACAGATTATTACACTTGATCAATTTCTTATTTCTCATTACCAGTTATATTGTTTTGTTTAAGTTATGTAAGGAGAAGTTAGATGTTGATAAATCGCTTGGGGATGAGAGGGTTAAAAAGTACGTAAACTGCAGAGAGACTATAACCAACAAATATGAACGTGATTGCCTTTTGTGCTTAAAAAGCAAGTGATTAGCATCCAACTGTGGTGTAGCTGTGATTTGTTTCTGACGCCACTGATTGGCTAAGATGCATTTCTATTGTTACACGTTTTGCGTTGTCTAGTCTAGGGTCCAATCTCCACGAGGTATAAATGTGTGTAGCTCAAAGTTTACTTAACTCACCATAGATCTTGCGTATTCCTCTGAGGTCATCGTCTGTCAGTTTTATGTTAGATTTATATCCCTGATACCATGGATACATGATGCTACCTCTAACACGTGAGTGACCAAGTCCTAAGCTGTGTCCAAACTCGTGTATAGCCACCCATTCAAGATCAACACCACGACCACCCTTAACTGTCCAAGGCTCTTCGCTGTCAAAATGCGCATCACCCGAGATTCCGGTGTTTGAGTGGGGATAAAAGGCGTGAGCAAGCGTTCCTCCACGCCCGTCAAACGGATAACCGTCTCTATGGTAACCGCGCTGGAAGTCGATCATTATATCGGCCTTCTTGCTACTTGATTCGCGGAAGGTCAACTGACTTGCGTCTTGCCACATCTTGAACGCCTTCTTAAAAGTTTCACGTTGCTGTTGTTTTGAGAGTTTGGTGGAATAGCCAACAATGTTGTATGTCAGGTCCTGTTGAATAAAAAATGCATATAAGTCATGTTTGAGGCTCAGGTGTTATCACTCTTAATTGCTATGCTGGTAAAATTCGTATGTTTTAGTGTCTGTTTTAGTTTATTGCAAATTGCAATACTGAGAATTATAAAAGAAAATATTGATCACAGGGATTTCTTCGTGTAGTTGTGCTAGCTAAATTGAGTGGAATGGATGATTAACTCCTTTCAATTCAGTAGGCTTAACATCCCTCCCGCTATAGCAACAACGACAACAACAACAACAACAGCAACAATAAAAATAACAACAGCAACAACATCAACAACAGCAGTAACAACAACAACAACAACAGCTGTAACGACAACAACAACAACAACTGGAACAACAACGATAACAAGAACAGCAACAGCAACAACAATAATAATAATAACAACAACAACAACAGTAACAGCAACAACAACAGGAACAACAACAACAGTAACAGGAACAACAACAACAACAATAATAATAATAACAACAAGAACAGCAACAACAACAATAACAACAACAATAATAATAATAATAATAATGATAATAATAACAACAGTAACAGCAACAACCACAACAACTGGAATAACAACGACAAGAAGAACAGCAACAGCAATAACAACAACAAATCTTCGTTTGTTAAAATAAAATATTACAAAGATAATACCTTGTCTACAATTTAGCTCAAATTCTAGTCAAGGCGGACAAATGAAAACTGAACACATAAATTAACATAATACACCGCTTAGAAGAAAATTAAAACAAATACCTATAGAGATAAATTTGGAGGTACGCGATTAAATATATGATACATTTGTAATAAAGACAGAGAAAAATAAAGCTTTAAATTCTAATGATGAAAGAAGGTATTCTCGAAATTATTTCTGTTGTACCAATATATTCTATATTGGTCTCTCTGTAACAAAAGGGAACGTTTGATATTGGTTTTGGCATGCGGAGCGTGACTCACATTTCCCGTTACTTATCCAATGGTCATTTATTCCCGCCCAAGCACGGAGTGACATACTGAGCAGATAGCAAACTCCCATGTTGCAATAACCGGACTACCGGCTGACATTGCGATTAACTTTCAGTCACGTCTCCGATTAAACTTTGAAGGAAGCCAACAACTAAACTCGTCTGGCTGCTATCCAGATTACATCTTATCTAATCTTTTGGTGTTTGAAAATATTTACAGCTGGCGGCGTCATTTGCTCACATTTGTTCACTTTTGTGTTGTCCTGCATGTTCGGCAAAGCTGATTTATAGTTTTACGAATTTTAGGTTGACTGTATTCCTGTGAAAATCTCAGTGTTGGACACCTGAATGGGCTATCTTTATCGTTTTGATTTTTAAAATGATATCTAATTTTGTTAAGGAGGAATGGCATTTGGCTGTCGGCTTTGTAACAGTAGCCGACCATTGTGTTTTATTCCTGACTGGCAAAAATATATTTGCTATTAAAAATATATTTGTTAAAAAAAGATATCAGCCTTTGATACATATGGCTTTAGTTTATTGTACATGTATATTATAAAAAAAATAGTGATTCGTGTACGGAAGCCCAGGAGGATCACTTACGGCTTTAATTTTCGCTTTTTAGGTTGTTTTTGAAGATTTAGATTTTAAAGTCATTTTTTGCGATTTTAAGATTAGAATTTTTAACTTTATGATCAAGAATTTTTAGTTTTGATTTTTTCTCTTATAGGTTTTTGCTTTCAATGATTTAGAATTTGAGTTTATTTTTGAAGATTTCGATTTTGACTTTAAGTTTTACAATTTGCAGTTTTGATTTTCAATTCTGCGAAAGAAATTTTTTCGACGCGAAGGCAAAACTAGCAAAGGCAAAAACCGAAAGCAAAACTCTTGATTTCAAAGTCAAAAAACTGAATCCAAACTTTCAAAAACAAAATCTAATTTTCAAATATTAAAAGCAAAAACCTAAAAGGCAAAAATCAAATCTGTAAGTGATCCTCCTGGGCTTTCGTACTCATGTGCTGTGACTCAATTTTGAAAAGAAAGTTATTCCGTTTGTTATTTTATAATTGAACCAAACGCCTACCTTTCTCCTCCATTTACTGCCTTGCAGAGTGTATCTTCGTTTTCGTCTTGCACTGTCACTTTTACTGAAGTCCGGGACACCACAGCGGTCTTTCGCCATCAAGGCGAGCGTGGCAGGGTCAAACTCACCGGTTTCTTTTAGACCTCCGTATCGCTGGAGTAGTTTTATTCCAGAAACTAATTCTTCTTTTGTTCTCAACCGGCCCGACAATGGGTCAGGCTCATTAATATAGCCATACTGAATCATGTATCCCTTTGGCAAAGGAAAAAGACATGTATGTTAAACATGACAAAAGCTTCAACATCATGTATCGTTTGTCGAGTTCACCGCAATTTTAATAACGAAAGCCTCCGTCCGCAAGCAGTCTTTTTCGGCTTTCGTTTAAGTCTAAAACTTTGTACATTCTTTGATCAGGTTATCACATTAGTACAACATTTTAACACATTTCATTGTACAGCAAATAAAATAAAATCTAATGAGAAATTATGACGCTAGTACTTTAAACTTCAGTATCAGTTACGACAAAATATCTTTTGAACTTTCCATCACAATATTGTGTTTGGAGTGAGTGAAGAAAACAACTTCAACTATTCATACACTTGGAAAAAACAAATCGTTCCAGCCCGAGAAACCAAAAATTAATCCGGTTACATTTTCACATTTCTTAACGGTGATGTAAATGATGATATGTAACATTTCTTAAATTAGAGCATAAAAAGTCAATAGGTAAGTACAGTAAGTTTGATAAAATCTGAAAGCAATATATTTTGACTATTTTTGCTGAGGGTCATTTTGTGACACCGTTAAATCAAAATCGATTGAGTTCTCAGTTCGACCTTCTCTTCTTTTGTGTAAACTGTCAGAAGAGTTAGTACCGTTATTTTCAGTGGTAATAGCCAATTATAAGAATGATTACAATTACTGCTATCATGATAACTTTTCTGATAAGAATAATGACATTGTGGAATATTCCAAAGCTCTACAGACATCAAATTTGAAGTTAAAAATATTAGACAAGTCTTTGACAGTCAGTATATGCAAAATAAAGTTAATATGTCTTGATGCTATTAGTTCCGTGCAAATATTTTTCAGGATTTTCAAAAAAGCATGACAAGAGAATTAAAATTAAATCGCTTACCAGCGCTTGTTGAGCATTCGGTACTGGGTTTGCTGAAATAACGAGGAGAAACGCTTCTAAAATAGACAATAATAAAACGAAGCGCTCCATTACGGAGTAAAGACCAACTAATAAATGTCACTAAAATTCAAACGAAAGAATTCCTTCAAATAGACTCGTTTCCTGCAGCTGAAGCTTGTGAAAAAAGCCACAACCTTCTTGATTTTATACTGAAACCAGAATTAATTTGCATAATTTGACAGATACAAGATTGACGCAAATAGTTAGGGTGTTGACCCAATCTCTTACAGTCCGGAAACGGCAATAGTACTGTTGATGATTATGTCCAAATATGGACACGCTATCTTTTCTCTCCGTGCACTGCTGACTCAAAGGGTTGGAGAAAAAGTTCGAAGCTCGAATACTAAACAAAATGCGTACAAAACCACTTCCGCTTTTCTTTGTTATCTATACAACTCAAACTGTATTTGAGGTTGGCTTTTTGACCTTCTTAGTCTATCAAAAAAGCACATGACTTTTCCTATTTCGGTCCACAGTTTTGGCAATGGGTCGGAATTTTCAGGCATTTAGTTTTTAAGTTCAGTTTTACTTCTGTGAATTTTAATTTCTTGACGATAGCTTTTTTTTGGTAGAGGGGAAATAAAAGTGAGTTATGAAAAGTTGGTAAGACTTTTTTTAGATTCGATTGGATAAAGGCTTGGGAAAATGATTTAAGTCCGAGAGGGAAGTTCTAGCCAACTTGGCATTACATTTTACCAAGTATGGAATTTGATAACATAAATAGAAATATAAGAAGAGCAAAAATGCTTCAGTATTATACTAAAAAACATCAGTTGACCTTACTGTTTGCAAAAATATTAATCATAATTTTATAAAGATATTCATACTTCTTTGAGTTTATAAACAAATATCTCTTTTACTGAACCGCCGGCGAAAACTTTGCCACTGAATTAAACAAATAAAATTTATCACCGGAAATTTGTATTACACAACCTAGCCAGGGAAAATGGAAACAGGAAACGATTTTTAAAGCATGTATTTGACGCTTAATTCAAAATTTCAACTAAACAACATGCTTTTTTGTATTTTTCTCGATTCTCTGGGTTTCTTACACGATTCATAGATTTTCGTCGGTGATAAGTTACAATCTTAGACGCCCATTGCTTCCAGAGCTATCCTGAAATTTTTTGAAATTGTTTTTCGAAGCCAACATTGACTGCCGTTACGTGTAGGAAGAGCTCTATAGGTTAAAAATTCCACCCCCATAACATAATTGAAGTGCGTACGGTACCACGTGGGTGCTGTTATTTTGCAATACACGCGCGTTCCGTTTGTCCAAAATCGCAAATTTCTCGGCCCCGACAAGATTTTTGAATCAGCTTTGGAAATCGCTGAAAACATTGTAGTTTTCGGATACGATCTGGATAATCTTTAGGTTTAACTATATCAAAAATTATCTTTAACCGCAACTAAAGGAACAGCCGACCTGGTCTTTTTACAATAAGTTGTGTATTGGTGGTTAAAATAGATTCAAGTGTCTTCTACAGTGCATGGCAGAATATCACTGACAAAAAAAAGAAAAAAACGTGAGTTACACGATACACTAAGTTCTGCCCTCATATGAAATGGATCCGTGTTTCTGAGTCATTATTAGGTGCGTTGACCAAAAGATATCCGCTAACTAGGGTTCTCAGTTTTATAAGACTTGTTCCCTAAACACATCGGCTTATTTTAGAAATGCATAGGAATACGAGACATTTTCCATATCGGAACTAGGAATTGCCAAAAGTAAGTTTGTGCATAATCTGAAACCAATACACGGTTTGCACTTTCCAATATTTTTCAAAAAACCTCATGTGGAATAATACATTTTTATGTTTTCGCTAAGTCGTTAATTCGCCGGTTTCCAAACGTTAACTTACAAATATGGGCCTGTAGTGTACTGTACTTGACTTGAGCCCTTCTTGCATTACGTAATATATAATTTTGTATTTACACTTTTGTTTTTATATTAAAGAACCTTTTTATAAGAACGTCAGGCGAAAACCGGCCAAAATTTAACAACATGTTAAGAACGCACCGGAGACTAAGGATTGGCCGAGAACTTGATTTTATTACAATACGGCACAAAATCATGGCAAATAGTCAATAGCGCAGCACTGTTTGCAACTAGAGTAAAATACATGGAGAATTACAATACAAGAACAATTCGCAGGAATCATTTTCTCTTTTAAAGTAGACTTGTATATCAAATATCAAATATCGAAGCTCGTACCTTCTTAAATACACATGCAGTGTCTGGACAGTCGAGCCAGAAATCGAATACGTATGATTATATTAAGAAGACTTTAAGAACATTTGAGGCTCAAATCCCCATAATATTTAGAACATTCATGCCTCGGCCCAAAAATAAGACGTTTTTATAAAAAAAAGAGTGCAGTGGCGCGCGCTCATTTGGTTTTTAATATTATATGTTTCAGTGTTGCTTTTTATTGTGTGACGTGTAGCGCGGATTATTGGCATCTAACGGTTACTGCATGTACTCACTTAGTGTGTGGCTCCAACTGAATTGTTTTTCAATTGGTACAGGAATTAAAGGAGCCGAAACCAATTGTGGAACTGCACACAGTTTAGGTATATATCCTGCCGATGAACAGTAACTGTTTTTCCATTTATTTAGCATATATAGTTTGTGTCTGTTCAGATACCAATATAGCGTCTGTACGAATGACGGGCAACAATATCTTCTGGCTGTTTTGAACTAAGTAGAAAAGATTTTTGTTCACGTACACAAGATTCAAATCAATGAGATAGACTGTTGTACTACTGAAACGCACACTATATGGCAGTCACATAGCCATCTTAGTATATCCGCTGATTATACATTACGCGCTTTTTTTATAAGGACAACTTTATAAGAACAACGAGGCTCAAATTTGTCAAAATTTAAGAACAATTTAAGAACAAGCTCAGGCTGAGGCT
>JAOCNB020165333.1:0-10029 GCA_026546465.2 Palythoa caribaeorum | reverse complement strand
TTTTTACAAGTCTTTTTTACAAGTTTTTAACAATTTTAAAATTTTTAGGCCTGAATGGCACAAAAAAAGGAATTCATAACATAAATTTAACATTATTTAAAATATCTATAAGTCCATCACTTCGAGTACCAAACTGCCCTTTCTGTTACCAGGTTCTTAAATTTCTTCAACGTTTTTAAAACATAAATTAGTATAAAAACTGGATTGCGCAGATTTTACAAGATACATTAAAATACATTAAGATACCCTGGAAGGTCACAAAAAACTATGAAATACTACTATAAATTAGCACCGAACCGTACTTTCTCTGTTGTGTAAATGGTATCTTTTTACAACAAACGAGTTCGCAAATTAAATCAGCATCTACAGTCTCAAAAAAGCCCTACGCAAAAATGCAAAGGGTTTTTGTTTGTGAAAATCAGTAACGAGCAAGAAAACATATCTATGCAAATGAAAAAATATTAGTAACAAATAAGTTTGTAGCAATGATTAGAAGGGTCTTTGTATTCTAATTCGTTTAGCCACTCAAACGAATAAAGAAATTATCATGAAACGTACGTAGCCACTAATTTGGGTTACGTACATTATTCACGACGTTAATTCGCACAAATTTGTTCTACTGAGATACATATATAATAATAACAATATTGCATTGGATGTACGTCTGCTGTATAGTGTAGAATATTTATTTCCGTCGAAGTTCATACCTTACATGAATACCAGAATATTGATAATTCCAATCATTGGGTATTTAACCTGTATTGTTAAACCCGCATCCCTTCGATCAACTGTAACTGAAGTTCCCAAGTACAAATTGTTCTTCCTAATAACGCTTAACTTAACCCATGATAAATTCATTTCCCCAGTTCTTTACTAAAATCAGACGTGTAACTTGTCATACAAAAGCTTGTAAATGTGATGACTCCGTAGAACACATGTAAGTTATAAAGTGGTAAAGTTAGTCTTGAAATTCTCCATTTATTGTGGCCGTGGTCACAGCGATCACCTTCACGGCTCTCATACAAGTTTCCTAAATCTGTCATAAGTCCAAGATTTATTGAGCTACTTGCATAAGACACCTGATCTAACAGGATTCTATTTATATAAACAAAGTAAATTGTTCTTATAGCGATCAATAAAACAATGGCTATCTCCCTTGGTAGTTGCGTGGTTGGTGCAATCGTAAGATCTCTGCCTTCCAACCACAAGGTCCCTGGGTTCAAATCCCAGCTCAGCCGAGTGTTGAACATTTATGCGATCTTCTTTTCCGCCAAAGATGACTCAACTTTCCATCCATATGACGGATTAGTGTCCCCTCCATGGGGAGTCACTGACTCTCATCTGCTTAATACTATGCAGAAACCGGAGATAATCACAGGCTCCAATGGACACCTAGGGTCGTGAAAGGATTTAGCTAGCTTGTCTCTCTGGGTTTCCAAAACCTACCTGGTCAGCTGTCAAAGACTGTAAAGCTCTCCCACCATCTCGAGCTATAACCACAAAAATACAAACACCATTATTTATCAAGTTATCGCAAGCTTTGTCATTTAATATAAACAATATCAACATGCCAATGACACAAACATTTACGTCCCTTTACCAGAAACTGTCTGCAGATACTATTAATCTCACCATACTCATAACTATACTTTATGTAAAATTATTTTTTGAAACTACGGAAAAGTAAAATCAGTGTGTTTCTTTTATGTAAATATAGGTAACTGACGGATTAAAGGAAACTGAATTTGAAGCCAGTTACCATGATATGAAATAAATGTTTTTAAAAGCTCTGCACACATTTTGTCAATTATTCATAAATATTATATAGTATTTCTTCACCTTTTAGTTCTAGGATTGAAATGCAGGATTTCCAAAAAAGGTTCCAGGGCTTTTCAGAATTTCGGAACTGGTGCATGTACAAGCTCGAAAATTATTTTCAATACGCTTCCAGACAAAATGTTTTCCCACACAGAACCACAGTTTCAGCTGCAATAGCTCATAATATCACACCACAATATTGAGATTCCACCCCAAAAATGGGGGTAATTCGGTCCCTACTACACTACGTAGCTCATAATATCAATATTAGGACAAACATAAAATGTTTCCCAGACATATAACAAAAACTGTACCACAAATGTTATTAGCACCTTTAGAAGCTTGCTCCTGAACAGAAGGTCCAACTTCTTTTGCTAATGTGAAAAACGTTCCCACGCGCCTCCCGTTGACAATGTCCCGTATGGCGTGATAATCAGTCCCACAGCCATTGGCGATGGCTACTGCAGTGCCTCGTTCTAAGGCCCACACAGCAGACCTGACTTTCGATTCCATACCCCCTCGGCCAACACGTGATCCAGCGCCAAATGTAATTGATTTCATGTCATCTGAAAGTTGACATGCTCCAGATTAAATGGATGCATTTCTGTGATTTTTTTAAACTATCTATATTCTATTTTAAGTACTCAATATCTTCAAATAATTACTTGTTGCACAGTGTAATTTTTGTTTGTTTATGTTGTGGTTAACCAATTAAATATCACCATAAAGGAAATTTGGTTAACCAATCTTTACCGCCAAAGCTGACTCAGCTTTTCACTTTACGAGGTCAGTAAAATGAGCACCAGCTTCTGGGGGCTAACAAGTGATGGTTTGTGTTTCAGTGAGTCAATGACTCTCATCTGCTTAATGCTAAACAACCGGAAATTAAAGCAACAACTCAGCACTTTGGCTTATTAAAGGATTTAGCAAGCTACAGTACAGCTAATAAATTGTCTTTACATTACAAAAGGGATTTGGTTTAGCATTCATCTTTCTTGATGTCACAAAAGAATTGCATTGGCCAATCAAACTGCTTTCACAAGTGTCCAGAATTTTAGCAAATTATATAATAACAGATATATCAAGATAACCTAAATTATCTTCTTTCAATTTTAATTTACAACTAGCAAACTAATGAACCATCAAACAAGGAAAATAAGGAAGTAAACTTAATCAGACATTATCTATTATATTATTAATTGGCAATGCCCGTTTCCTCTTTCCTTTAAAGGAAAATTAGGATGCGGCCATGAGCTTCATTAAGTAACAAACGGTTCCTTCACCTGGTCTAAATGTTTCCAGTAGGTGAGACTCTGGGTTGGTCGGTGGACCACTGTAGATTCCATTGACATCAGACAACATGATGAGTAGGTCAGCATTCAGTTCTACTGACAGTAGAGCAGCCAGGCTATCATTGTCCTTTACACTAATCACCTGTTAATTAATCAATGTTTTCATAACTACTGAAATCATTATAATCATCATCACCATCTTTTCAAGACCTTTGTCTCCACTACTACTGTATCACCAACACTACTATCATCATCATTACCATAACCATCCCACTGCTACCATCATCACTATTATTATCAGCACAACCCCACCACTATCATCAACACCACCACCCCACTACTATCATCACCACCACAATCATCATCACCATCCCATCACTATCATTAGCACTATAACCATAATCACCATCATCATCATTGCCATCCCACCAATATCATAATCACAAACACCACACTGTCATCATCACAATTATCCCACCATCGTCACCTCCACCAACACCCCAAAACGATCATCGTCACCAACACCCCACCACTATCATTATCACCATTCCCCCACCACATCATTATCATCATCACCTCACCCCTATCATTATCACCATTACCATCACTGCACCACCATCATCACCACCACCCCACCACTATCATCACCACCATCACCATCACCGCACCACCATCATCACCACCACCCCACCACCACCATCACCATCAAACCGCCAATATCATCACCACTGTCACCAACACCCAACTACTGTCATCATCACCATCACCCCACCACCATCACCATAGTCACCACCACCCCATCAATATCATCACTTTCACCAACACTCAATCACTGTCATCATCACCAACAACCCATAAAAATACCATCACCACTACGCCACCACTATCATCACCATTATCACCACCCTGGTGCATCATCGTTACCACCACCATTATAATTACCACCATCATCATCACCACCAACACCATCACCATCACCCCACCACTATCATTACCACCACCAGCATCATCAAAAGTCATCATCATTCAGTATAAACTGTACTAAATCTGTTGTCAGAAATTTGCTATTAATGAGTAAAATGCAAGTTTAAATTTAACCCTTTCATCCCAGAGCAATTTATCAACATCTAACTTCTCCTTACATAACTCATAACAAAACAATGTAACTGGTAATGAGAAATGAGAAATTGATCAAGTGGAATAAACTATGCAAGTTCAAAAGCCAAATTCTCCCAAACTGCTTATGCAGAAAGTATGGAGCTCAGATGGGAGAATTTACCAACACATCATTTGTTGTGCTTGGGGCTTAAAGGGTTAATAGGATGCAGGAATTCGTGGGAATGGGATGGCTATCAGAAGAAATTGAGGCAAAGGATAAAGCTGAGGATGGAGTTTGCTTCGATGGAATTGAGATGAGAATGTGTGATGGGGATTGGCGTGTTGGGGAGGATGGGATCGGAAATGGGGTGGAGAAGGAGAGGTGAAAATGAGATTGAGAAATAAAATGGAGATAGAAAAGGGAATGTTTTACAAAGAGGGATGATGATGGTGATGCAAATGAAAGTGGGAATTGGTTGAGGGATTGGGAAGCGGATGGGATGAAGAGAAATGGGGAATGAGATAATGACCAGGATGAAAATGAGGGGTTGAGACAAGTTTGGGAGTTAGAGTGGGCCAGTAGGGGTGAAATTGGGGTTGCAGATGTGGATTAAGAAGGAGATAAAGAGAGGAATCAGTATGGGTGTGTCGATGGAGGGAGACGGGTATTAGGATAGAGAGGATGGTAAAGGTTTGTATAAGTATGGCGATGTAGATAGTTGGGGTTCACAACTGGAATGAGAACCACCTAGAACACGAAGAGAGATGAAAAGAAGATTAATTGTGGGATTATTAAAATTCATAATAATACATAATACATAATATATCTAACATGAACCTTGAAGTAAGTAGGATTGTGAATTGTAAATAATTATTATGAAGGGTGAGTGTTTGAAGGCAGTTTTATTCAATACTTACTTTCGTTTTTTCGAAGCTTTTCTGAGGGGGCTACTAAGTATTACACACTTTTTCTCTAGATCGCATTGGCAACAAAGCTGGAGTGTACAACATGTTCGGCTTGCTGCTAGAGCACCAAGGTCTTCTGTCTCAAGCAGAGAAGGCTTACGAAAGGTTTGTAAAGATAGATTTGACAATCACCAATGTAACTCTTCTCACTTTTGCTGTAAGAAAAATGGCGCTCATATCGCCAATATCACACAAAATAACAACTTGTAGTAATTCGAACCAATTCTGCTACAAATCCCGGTACATACTAATGAGTTACCGGTTGTTGAACTTACTAAAGTGCATTGAAACATGAATTAGTTTGTAAATCTTATAATTCAAACAGCTTTTATAGCAAGCCTTTCAAAATGTTTTTCGTATTTTTTCAGGAAAAGACAAACATACAGTTAAAACTTGTCTGGAACGTTGAATTTACAACTTTCTGAAATAAACCACACAAGATCTGTTTTGTTTTAGAAAATCCGATATTCGTTCTGAGGCTTTGGGAAATATAAAAAGCAAAAAATCAGAGTTTTCCCACCACCCCCCACCCACACACACACACACACCCTTGTTAGACATACAAAGGTAAACAAAAATTCGGTAACCGAGCACCAATGATCAGTAGCACTTAAAAACAGTGTGATTATTATATTATTGTATAATACCGGCATATAAAAAAGGATCTCTTCTTTTGATATTCTAGAGCACTTGGCCTTTTACAACATGAAAAAGACACAGAATATCGCAATATTGTGTGCGTCAACCAAGCAAGGATTTTGTGGTAAGATGGTGCTGGAATCAAACTTGTTATTGTAGGAGCATAACAGCTAAAGCATAAAAGTGTTTTCTGGGTACTCAGTTGAGGCATATAACATAAATGAAATTGAAGTAGATGAATACGTTTTCCTAATAATTTATTCGTCCATACTTCTTAAATTAAATCTCGGGCGTCAATCCAAAAATTGGGAAAATATAGTAAACACGAGTGAAACTTGGAGGACCGCCTTTAGATATTGGTATAGATAATGGAAGACTTAACAAATGACCAGCTTGCAAGAAAGAGCTAGAAGGACAGCAAGGGAAATCTCTACAAATGGGAAAGGCTTAAGGTGTTTGGCAGAAAGCTTTCTCATTAATTATAATTATTTACTGCTAAAGATGGCAGCAATGTAAGCTACTGAAACATGTTTAGCAAACTGAAACCTGTCGTGTTTTTTTCTTATAGTTATTACAAATTTGTTCCTATTCTATAAACTCACTTTATTTCAGAGTTGAGAAATTCCCGCTACCCATGTGGCCATAGTGCGCATGCCCAGTATAGTGGCTGCAAGTTACCGGCTGCCACGCATGTGCTGAACTTGTGAGCCACATCCCACAAGCGTTATGCAGAACATTTCATAGTGGAGCCATTAAACTCACTTAAGAAACGATTTCCCAAAACAAACATGCTACATTATCATCTTTCGAGATGTACGAATGGCTACGACAAAGTCGTACTTTACACGTCCTTTTGTTTACATTTCACCACTTGCTGCTGACGACATACGACCTCCTACTGACGACATACGACCTCCTACTGATGACATACGACCTCCTACTAACGACATACGACCTCCTACTGACGACATACGACCTCCTACTGATGACATACGACCTCCTACTGACGACATACGACCTCCTACTGACGATATACGACCTCCTACTGACGACTTACGACCTCCTACTGATGACTTACGACCTCCTACTGACGACATACAACCTCCTACTGACGACTTACGACCTACTGATGACTTACGACCTCCTACTGATGACATACGACCTCCTACTGACGACTTACGACCTCCTACTGATGACATACGACCTCCTACTGACGACATACAACCTCCTACTGATGACTTACGACCTCCTACTGATGACTTATGACCTCCTACTGACAACATACGACCTCCTACTGACGACTTACGACCTCCTACTGACGACTTACGACCTCCTACTGATGACATACGACCTCCTACTGACGACTTACGACCTCCTACTGACGACTTACGACCTCCTACTGACAACATAGACCTCCTACTGACGACATACGACCTCCTACTGACGACATACGACCTCCTACTGACGATTTACGACCTCCTACTGACGACATACGACCTACTGATGACACACGACCTCCTACTGACGACTTACGACCTCCTACTGACGACATACGACCTCCTACTGATGACACACGACCTGCAACCTACCCAAGTCATTCTAACGGGTCACTTATTGATAAGTACAGAATGTGTGGCTTCAGTGGAAACTTGATTCATCGTCGGAAAACCTCTGTGCAACTTTAATGGTGCAGATACTCATTTGTTTAATGAATTTGATTTTTTCCAGTTTTCTTGGCCGCTACCAAGACTCCATTGCGAAATACCAGTCAGTACAACGGCTGACCAGTTTTTATGATGTGTGTGGACTCTCCTTAGCCTACTTTAGGAGAGGGATGCTCAAAGAAAGTTATCAAGGTAACAAAACATCTCTTGAATTATCTTAATTAGCGTAAAAGCATGTGTTTTAAAAACAATTTCGAAATTAGTTTTAGTAATTTTCTGCTTCGTAAAAGGAAGATGAGCATGGCTCATTCAAGAACATTCGTTTATAAGTCCGCAGGTGAACATTCACATGACTTATCAGATGATGGTGGAAACCAGTCCCTTTGTTTGTGTCCCTGAAGCGTGAGGATGGCATTAATGATCCTCTGCTTTCTCAGCTTCCCAAAGTTGTGTAAACTCTGCAACGTCAAGTGCAGTCATGGGAAAGCTCCTCCCAGGCACTTGGGTCTGTTTCACAACAAGTTTTACGACTGACTGGACAAAAGATATTTCTACCAAAGTCAATTTTTAAAAAAATATTTGTAAATTTATATAAAAGTTTTACCATTTTAGTAAGTAATTTGATATGGATTTTTGTTCCAGCATACGATCAGGCTCTCCAGTTGACAAGCGATGAATCCGAGCAGTCCTGTGTACTAGCTGCCTTGGGAATGCTGGGGTATGCATTGAACGACAAGGAAGGTGCAAAGTCTATGCTGTTTAAGAGGTACTGGGCAAAAATATAGGCCAAAAATAGAACCAAAAGATCGTAGGTTTTTACTCTTTCAAAAAGGTTCTTGTTTTCCGCATGTTTTTCTTTTGGCCCGCTCCTTTCGCTTTATACGTATTTTGTTATTAGAATAGTTTAACAAGAACAATGATGCTCGCTTTCACTTAAAAATTAAGAATAACGTTGAAAACTCAAGGCTGGAATCCAAGATCGATTATTTTGTTTTTTTAATTCTTGGGACAGCAAATTGCATACAGTTTACATTCAATAAATTTACAAGGTGTTGACTAAAATAAAACAGGTTTGAGCTTTCGTTCTCTCTGACAGAATTACCCACTAGTCATTCTTCTATTATGCCTACATTAGCAACACCAGTTAAAGCGACCTCACGAGACATTAAGATATCCATTTTGTATGTATTTATCAGAACTTTCTACTTCGATCTTGGAAAACTACAAAAATTTGATGACAGAAAAGCTTACACTGAAGTAAACCAAACCCAGAAGGACAACTTTTCTATCTTTTCTTTATGCTGTCTTTGAATTCCTCTAAAAATTAAAAACTGCCATTCATTTTGTTGTCTGGGCAAGTACTTGAACGTATCTAAATTTGTTCTGTTGCACTCCTGAAAAACTCCTTTTAAAAAACTCTCGACTTATTACAATCATAAACAAAATCTGTTTACCGTTTTTGCAGATGACAATCAGTAAGTTGTCGATATCAATAGTATACCAACAGGACTCTTTCTTTTTCCTCTCAGTTCGCAGACGGTTCTGCCTTGTCAACAGGGATTGATGGCCCTTTGTGCCCTGGGACTGGTCAGTGAGGATGCAACACTGGCTGGCGCTGCCTTGGCAGAATTGCTGAAACTAGGAGAAGGTGTTTCCTCACATTATAATTTACTATGATAACTACTCCGACAGTGACAGTTGCAGTTATAGTGACAGCTGTAGTGATAGCACTATTATATACTGATGATGGTAATAATTATTATAATATAGTAGTTAAAGTGAACATGACAGCTATGTTGATAATGTAATGATTAGTGAAACATATTAACGATGATATACAGAATACCGATGATGATTATATTTTGAGGATGATGGCTTTATCCTATGACAAATTAAAGATGGCTTAGTTATTTCCTCATTATGTTTTTAGGACAAGTTTTTCTATAGTCAATTATTTTACATAATCAGTACAAGGTTGTGAAATAAATGTTCATCGCTGTGAGATATGCAAGAGAATAACAGAGAAGAGAGGAAGTTTAACTATTTTTTCTTGTGATTTGACATCACACTGTTTTGATTTCAGCAAATCCAAGCCTGGTGTCTGACGTTTGTTTTCTCTACTCGCGCTTCTATGCTGCACAGGTTGGTTGTATTGTGACAGACTTCTGTTAACTTTGTGATTCTGCTATCAATATCATTATCACTGTCACTACAGTCGAACCCCTTATAAGACAGACACCCAGATAAGACAGACAGTTGAGGACGGTCCCGAAGGTGTCCGTCTTAGAGAAGTTTGACTGTACTACTTCATTTATCACTATTCAAATTTAACAGTAAGAATATTAATAATACTAAAAATAACAGAAACAGTAATAATAATAAAGTATTGCTATTATAGAACTGTTACTATTACATTTACCATTGGTGCAATCTGGACCAACAATGAAACAAATTACATTCAACAAATCAATTAATCCTTTAAGCCCCAAGCACGACAAATGACGTGTTGGTAAATTCTCCCAACTGAGCTCCATACTTTCTATATAAGCAGT
>JAOCNB020165295.1:0-10031 GCA_026546465.2 Palythoa caribaeorum | reverse complement strand
AGGAGAAGTATGTTCCCATTTCCCCTAAAGGCTTGCAAATTCAACTTTTGTTGTCTCCTATTTGGTCGTACCAATTTCTTCAAGCTTCCGGCGCGATTCCTGGACTGAATAGTACAAGACATATAAAACTAAGAGCCTGTCTTATGGGTTCGGGCCATCCGCCATTCATTTAGCAGACTGCCCCTACCCAAACCTTGATATCTCGTAATTGTTCATTGTCTTTGTATATGAAAGGGAGGGATTACCTACTTTTGGACTCTGAATGACATCAGGTAATAAAGTCCACAACTGGGATTCTAGGGTAATTTATAAGTTTATCGAACACTGCCAGAATACAAAAGAAACAATAAATTTGTGCCTTTGCAACTTGCAACAACAGATCTATTCTGCTGACCACAGTGGCTTGTTTCCAGGGTAAGACAAAGCTTTCTAAATTAACGGCCACGCGATGCAAGAATTGAAACCAGTTCATGTGGCCACAGTGGTATCGTTGCATGCAACGTTGCACGCCACAATTTCAGAGGAGGCCACATGATGCAATTCTTTTATTGCATGCAGTGTCGCATCGTGTAGCCGTGACTAAAGTTTAAGAGGGCAGTGGTAAGGAAAAGTGCATGCTTCAAGCGAAATATGAAAATGTTCTGTTGATTAAAATAGCAATAACGAACATTGAAACTGTTGAAGACTAAACTATTTTCCTTTATAAAGGTTGCTGTGCCCAAGAAACCTTCATCTATAAAGAACTTCTTTGAGGAAAGGTAGCTCGATTTTTCTCAATCTTCCTTTAGAAATAACCTAGCCAACTTATCATTTAGCTTATATTTCTTCGCGTGCGATTCGAACTTACAAACATAAAAATTTCAAATTTGAAGTCTATTATTTTCAGCGACTGTCCACGTCTTCCATAGTAATGATCTCCGAAACTTTTATAGGTTTCAAACTTCAGCATTTGATGATCTTGTACGTCCGAACGGGTCAATTAAAACTGATGCTTAAGAAAGGGTACAGTAGTGTTAATATTGAAAACAGTATTTATTGACGGAATTCTTAAAATTATGTTTCGTATGGGTCATTGAAAACCTGGAAAGTCATGGAATTTTAGAATTTCATTTTCCAGGCCTGATTAGGATCATGAAAAGTCATGGAAAATTGGTACAATTTAAACAGGATTGTACAACAACTAACATAAAAAAACAACAACGTTGATTCGCGCGAATGTCTCAAAATAACAGTTGTTCTCACTCTTCATCTTGGCTAACGCACTTAAGAAAAATTGAAAATACTTTTGATTCATTTTGGCAAAGAAATAAACAACGCAAGTCATGGGATATTTTGAAAGATCATGGAAAAAGTCAGGGAAAGTCATGGAAGTTCAGAATTTCAACAGTGCACGAACCCTGCTCATGTAACAAACTATTTTCCTTTTCAAGTAATAGAGACAAAAACTGATGTTAATCGCTCGCTTCCGGGAACTCTTGAGATGTTAGATCGAAGAGATTCAGGTGTCACTCGTGAATAATTCATAACAGTGGCATGTTGCATTCTTGTTTAAATAATGGTGCATTAACGTCGGGTTTCATATTTTGAGAAAGTTTAGGAATATTGCTAACGGTTTCTGAGGCTATGTTTTGAAATTTCTAAATTCCCTCAGTAGGTTTATGGATTTTTTCAGAATTTTTGCAGAGATTTTTAAATCTTAAAAGGTACAAAAAAAGGGGCGCTTTTGTAACTTTTGGAGAAAAATTTGACTTCAAGAGAGTCTTAGTGAAGTTTAGTAGCTAATTTTCGGATTAAAAAGTAATGGACGGACACCAGCTGAAGTGTTCACTAACCAAAGCAGATTTTAGTGAGAATTTAGCAATTGTTCTCAGCCATTAAAAACTCCTTTTCAAATTTGCATTCCAATTCCAATTTTAATCAAATTGCCTCGTTTGAAAAAAAAACATTCATTCAATGCCTCGTTTGTTAGGTGGTGTATAAAGACAACCTCAGAAAACGAAATATTCCAAAACGTCCTCAAAACATGAAACCCGACGTTAATGCTCCATTGGTATTGTTGCAATGTTGTTCGATTAAGGTTTTTTTTTTTGTTGCTTAATGAACGCTAAGGAGTACAGTTACAGAGAGTATTAAAAGAAAGCCAGCTAAATCCGATAACGAGCCAAGTGGCCCATTAGAGCCGGTGCTTATCTCCGGTTTCTGTAGTGTTAAGCGGATGAGTCAATGACTCCCCCTGGACGGGACACTAATCCATCGCAGGTTAGCCCCCAGCAGAAGCTGGTATCATTTTACCAACCTTGGGAGGATGGAAAGCTGATTCAACTTTGGCGGAAAAGAAGGTCACACAAATGTTCAACACTCGGCTGAGCCGGGGTTTGAACCTGGGATCTTGTGGTTAGAAGACAGAGATCTTACCACTGCGCCAACCACGCCGCCATCAGAGACTATTAAAGCGGTTCTTTATTTGCTTCCACAGCCCAGTTGCGGAAGAAACTGGAACTGTTGTTGAGTGCGATGTCCAGTTAAGCACGCCTACTAAGAGATGCGCTGATGAGGTAAAGTTACACGTTGTGTTTGGTGTGTTTTAATCCTTTACCTGCTGAGGTTTTAAGAGTCCAGGTGTTATCAAACTTGCAAAAATTACCAACTTCTGAATTTCGTGATACAATAGAGACTTTCTTAATCTACATTTCATGACAAACATGACTGGTCACTTTATAGAATTTCAACTAATTCAAAAGTTAAAACAGCGTGGTTTGTCTGAAACTCATCTTCGCCTCGTTTTCTCTCAACGCTTCCTTCGTGTTTTCCTGCGTCATAATCTAAACTCTATAGAAACACGGACAACACTGTTTTATTGCCTTAATAAAGCTGGGGATGCGCCAGGCAAGTGTATATGCTGAATGAAACATAAAACAAGTATAAACCTTTTGACCCAGACTCGATTCCTGGACCGTGTGTATGTGAATCACTGTCTGATTTCAACGGTTTTTCTCAGGGCACTCCAGTTTTTTCTCCCTCTACAAAGCCGACACCATCTAATTACAACTGGCTTTTGCAAATGGCTAGAACATTGGCCCAATCCTGCAAGAGACTAATGTATCACTAATGATTATCACTATAAATTTTTCATCATCATCCTCTCGTCTTTTTTAAATATTTCTGTAGGATTCTGATGGTTTGCCATTGAAGAAACAATGTTTGACGCCAGACGAGAATGGATTCTTTGACAATTTTGTCATCGACATTGATCCCGATGATCTGTTGCTCAATTGGAACGGACTTGAATCTCATGAGATAGACCAGGTGGTAGAGAATGCTGCCAAAACGACTGTTTTTGTTTCAGCAGCTCCATTTCTTAGCTCCAGTATACCATCAAGCAGTAAGCCACAGAGTCCAGAGGACAGTGTTTTCCTGAATGATGACGTCAAGGTAGAAGCAACTGAAGTTAGCGCAGTTGCAGATGCTGAATCACCTAAGCCAGCTGTTGTTTCTGTACGATCTCTGTCCACCTCAGCTTTGATGTCAACATCTAAAACACTCAATGAAGCGAGGAGGAAGTCCAGCGAGACTGTACGAGAGTCCAAATCAAAAAAGAAACAGAGTGCATCAAAAGAGGTGCCAGGATTTATTCCATCACGGTTGCTGTTACCCAGTGATGACAGAACTCCGACCACAGTTCTTCATTATGAAGGACCTCGGGTGAAGCAACCTCAAAACCACAATAAACTGGATCCTAAGGTTATTGCGGAGAGCATTAAATTAAATGGAATCTTAGGCCTTTGTGAACCTCAGAAGAAGAAACCTGTAATAACCTCAGGTTTTGTTTCGTCACAGACACTTTTGAGCACTATATCTGTAAAGAACAAGTCAAAATCCAAACTGGTGTCCGTAAATCAAAGTGTCAAGCCTTCACATTCATCAAACAATGTTCCAAGACTTGAGGCGAAACCGTGGACAGCTGCAATTCTGGAATTTTCTCAGAAAAAGAAACCTTCTGCTGCTGTGAAACCTTCCATAGCAGTAAAAGCGTCTGTAGAACCAAAACTTTCTCCTGAAACGAAACCTGAACCTTCTTTGATCAAACAACCAATCTCTCAACCTTCCGTCATTGTGAAAGCAGAACGTAAAGAAACACTTGATTCTGTGTCCTGTGTGTTGGAGCAAGCGCTTAACGAATCAGCAATTACCACTGATTGTGAACCACTCACCGAAGAAACTGTCTCCAAGATACTCGAATCCACCTATGCCTTTGAAACAGGCCCAATCCTACACGTTCCAGTTACTGAACTCACCACTCCTTTAGCCCCCATAGCTCTTGATACCCATCAATCTGTTTCTATAGTGGAGCCACCAGAAAGTGCACAGCAACCAGTTCCTAGTCCCATTGAAGATCTTCCCTATCAGCAAACAGCACCAAAGGTGAAGTCACACAGTGTTAGAAAATCAAGTTCTTCCAAACCAAGTTGCGTTTACAATCTGAAGGATGCTGCTGGTATGGTTGTGAAGTACCTCAGCCCTCATCTCAAATCAGGAAGAGTACCGTCAAAGGTACGTTAAAAGTAGTTTCACTCCCTATTATTACTATCTAGAACAAGGCTGGATCTTTCAAAGGCAGGTTAACTCAGGATTAAGCCAAAATTCAAGAAGCAACTTCTTCTCCAAGGAAAGATTTACAGTCATTCAATTTTACTGTTCGGATTTTCCAGGGAAAATTGTTTGAAGACCAAGATTACAACTTGAGTCAATGCCTGTAAGGTTTAAAACATGTAAAAGTTAAAATTTTCATTTGAGGCCTAAAGCTACTGTTAAAAGTTGTTATTTTTTTAAAATTTAAAATGGTTAAAAGTTTTTAAAATCAATGTTCCGAGCTTTCGCCGGTCTACGGCATCATCAGGGAATGAATGGTAAAAGCGTAGCGGAGTTCTAAATGCCGTCTAACGCGATCTACCGTGACATGGACAAAGGATCTGAATGTAATTATAGAGTTCAAGGTAAAACATATATAATTACATTCAGATCCTTTGCCCATGATGTTACGGTCGATCGCGTTAGTCGATCGCGTTAGTCGCGTTAGTTACAACTTTTAACAGTAGCTTTAGGCCTCAAATGAAAATTTTAACTTTTACAATTTCACAACATGCTACTGAAGGACAGAATAAACTATATACATGTTTAAAACAAGAACATGAATGAAAAATTTAACCCTTTCAGTTCCAGGCAATTTATGAACATCAAACTTCTCCCTATATAACTCAAACAAAATAATACAACTGATAACGAGAAATGAGGAATTGATCAAGTGGAATAAGTTATGGAAGTTCAAAGCCAAATTCTCCCAAACTGATTATAATATAGAAAGTATGGAGCTCAGTTTGGAGAATTTACCAACACGTCATTGGCATGTTTGGGGCTTAAAGGTTTAATACTGGGTTTAGTGCTAATCGGCTTTAGAACAACTGGGCCCTAGTCGTTAAGTTTTCTTTTTTATATGCTAGTTATGGGATAGTTGCCATGGAATATGACAGTGTGATTACCATGTTATAACCTGAGGTGTGTCATTTCAAACCCCGCCAGATTACTGTGTTGTGTCTTTGAACAAGGTATATTGCCTGACTTGTTCCGTTCAACTTAGCTGTATAAATGAGTACCAGAATCTGCTTGTGCCTGGATGGAAGAACGGACTTTTGTTCCATCCAAGGTGATTTAAAAACTCGCATTCGCGTAGCACTACAGAAACTAGGGAAAGGTCGCGGCTCCCACGTAATAACAATAAACTAGAATTAGGATTTAGCTTTTCTCCTTGGAATGCCTCCGTTCACTTGTATTTTTCGTACTCACACTAGTTTTGGGTTGGTGGGATATAGTTATTGTTTTGGTGTTGATCGTTATACCACTGCATTTCATATTATAGATAGAACATCTTTATGATGTTTCGTTAACTCCCATGAGGTCTCATCTCAATGAGGTTTTATCTGACGAAGGACTAACGCTCGAAACGTCAGCTTTTACAAATTCCTACGGTGATGATAATTCGTTTATCAACATTACCTCAAGTTTGTATCTACTCGCCGACGCATTGAATAGTTTTTTTTAAAAGCTATTCACTTAAAGTTTTAGACAAAAACTACAAATGGATAAATAGGGTCTTTATAACATCGAAGCCAAACTCCAACTAGGCGTGTAGCACAGTTGGTAAGTGCGCTGCCTTCTGTGCTGGAGATCTCCAGTTCGATTCTCAGTGACTCCCACATCTGTTTCGACTTTCTTCTAATACTCGTAAAATGGAGCACTGACAGAGGGATGGGGTAAAGGTCGCACCGTCGACTTCCGTTGATACCAGTTCTATTAACTGACACAACTTCCGACGTTAAACAAAAAGTCACTTTTACCTTTCTTTTAACGGCTGAATTGCATTATGTGCGAATTTAAAAGATTTTCCGTAAAAATAACAAATACAGTTTTAAAAACATTTCAAAATTGAGCTGACTCACACATTCTGGTTACGTGTTTTAGAAAGGTTTGTGTACACAGCTTGGAAGAGGAAGAATGCTTTTTCCCGAGGTTAGGATTGTGACTGGGAGGTAGCAGAGGGAGGAGTTTTATTGTCAGGGTTCACAATAACTGATCAAAGCAGGTTGCCGCATTCAGTGGAAGGCCTGACGACCAAGGCATCAATATTTAATCATCTCCTGAAACAAATCTCTGATTTGATGTCTTTCCTCCTTCACAGGAGCTGTTCAAGTCCCTTGCTCGCCACTTGACACACAGGCTTGTTACACAGAACATGAAAAAATCCTCATCAAAATCTCGTATGTATTGCAGCTTGAATAATTTCCAATTGTTGTTATTCTAGTTCCATAAGTCAGTATTATTTTACAGCGGTTTTCTGCATGAAAGTACCTGGAAACGAGGCTATCGGCCTTGTATCGAAGTACCTTCATGCAGAAACCGCTGTACCGCGACTTGCGGCACTGTAACAATAGCTATTTATTCCCGCTTGGCAAGGATATTCTTTTGATTTTCAGACTTCATACTTGCCTCGTAGTGTAATACGTGCTTTTATTTTTTTTTCAGTAAAAGAATCGGCGAAATCGCTGATAAAGAGATTCTTTGAAATCTGTAAGAGGTACGACAGTGACATAGAGTGGGAGAGGTTTGAGAAGCTGTGCCTGTAGATGGCAAGAGAACAATGCTTTACCATCTTTCCTTGCATGAATTACCTCTTTAGGAGAGTAATTGGTTAAATCCTTGATTACATTTGTGGAATTAGGCACAAACCCAAGCATAAGACAAACAGATGATTACGAAGATTGCAAGGAGATGGGCAATCACACAGCGTTTTTTGTATTTGCCATTGTTTATTTAAATCCCCTATGCTTGTGCTTGTGTTTTATTTCCCAAATGTGAAACAGGCTTACAGTTTTGTAGAATTACCAATTGAATAACCAATTTTTAAAATCTGACGATTTAACAGAAATAGGTTGATTCTTTAGAGAAAGGATGGCTAAGGGAAAACGTGTTAAGTTTCGAAATATTCGAAGGGAGAGTTGGAAAATGAATTTTTACTGAGCAGTTGTTGGAAGCATCTTAAGAAAATTAGAATGGTCTTGAATGCAGCTAAAAGCTTTCACAATAGGATAAGGACAGCAATTAACAACAAAAATTTTTGAGAGCCGAATATTTTTCTAAAGCATTAATTAACGTTTACTATCGGCTTAACAATGTTGTTATTCAGTGGCGGTTTCTAGGAGTTGGGGAAGGGGGAACCGGGGTTAAAGAATCATTTTTTAAAAAAATTATCAGCGAATTAATCAAATTCTCTGTTAAAATTATTATTGAAAGTCTCTCCGTGCCTAAGTTGCATATAAGGCCGTGTCTATAACTTTCTCCAATTTCGGCGATCTCGAACTTTTCCAAGAAAATTGCGCACACCCTAGAAGTTGATCATTTAGTATCAGCATAGTTGACAGTAGATGGCGCACCCCCATTTTAAACCTCCAGATCCGCCCCGGTTATTCATTGAGTAAATGTTAACCTCTAACCAAACTCTGCCCGAGGTTCTAGCTTGAGTTTCTTGTTTCATTCCCAGTATTAAAAATGTATTTTCATTATCAATCAGCGAATTCCAAGACATCTCAAAATACGCGTCTCTCAGTTTTGTATTTAACTTGGAGGTATTGATTATCGGGATTCGGTAGAGTGGACTGGTTATGAAACATGGTAAACTTCAAAGAAGATTGCAATTCTGTTTTGTTTCATGTTGGTTGCATAGCCACCGCTGTGTATTTTGTTCATCTGTTCAACGGAGGCGTGGTTGGTGCAGTGGTAAGATCTCTGCCTTCTAACCACAAGGTCCCAGGTTCAACCGCCGGCTCAGCCGAGTATTGAACATTTGTGTGACCTTCTTTTCCGCCAAAGTTGACTCAGCTTTCCATCCACCCGAGGTCAGTAAAATGAGTACTAGCTTCTGCTGGGGGCTAATCTGCGATGGAGTAGTGTCCCGTCCAGGGGGAGTCAATGACTCTTATCCGCTTAACACTACAGAAACCGGAGTTAAGCACCAGTAACCACTTAGGCTCGTAAAAGGGTTTAACTTTTAGCTGTGCAAGGCCACGTTTAGGATCTTTTTTCAAGGTATTGCAGCCGTAAATCTTATGGTTATTTGCTTTTTCTATTTAAGAGTAATTGGGCATCTTTACACGATTAAGGCCATGTGAAAATTGCTGTTATTCGAGTTCCCGGAATCGGTATTATTTTACAGCGGTTTTCTGCATGAAAGAACATGAAAACGAGGCTATCGGGCCAGCATGTCTCCTTTGACTTGACTGCCTCGTTTTAGTGTATTTTCATGCAGAAACCGCTGTACCGCAAAATTGACTTGGAATGGCAACTGTTGGAAAAGAAAGGACAACTAAGAAAGTCATCGATTTCATATCCAGTGGCCTCTACTGTACTTACCGTTGTATAGCCAATTATGACGTTATTCAGGCTTCACAAACTGTCCACGTTTTCTTTAATATTACTGAGTTTTTTTGCATACACGTTTTTTTTATAAGAACAACTTTATAAGAACAACAAGGCTCAAATTTGCCAAAATTTAAGAACAAGCTCAGGCTGAGGCTTGATAACTAGGAATTTTTTTGTGGTAGAAAATTGACTAAAATGTAGTGTAATTTGATTGGCTATTCCTTGTTTAATTCTGTTAAAACAATGGAAGCAAATTCTAAATCATAGGGGGGAGGTGAGAGGCCAAGACTTTGAGCTGTCTCTGGCCAGCCGAATTTGGCCAGTTGAGGAAAAACAGAACATCACATACCAGCCAGTTTTGGCCGGTTTAGGAGCCGAAGGGTTAACCTGAATTATTCAAATTTCAATTAAATAGACTTAAGTAAAACATGTTTTCCATGCCTTTATACCGTGGTGAAAAGCGGAGCTAATTTTCTGGAGAATTTGAGAGCAGATCAGAGAAAACCTGAAACACAGTCTAGGGTTTTCACTGGCTTGAGAATTCCTGGTTTTCACCAGGCAATGAAGGCATGGACAACATGTTTTATTTCTTTTATAAAAATATAATTTTTGGACTTAATGAAGAGAAAGACAATATACGAAGCACATTATACTTTTATTTCTTTTATGAAACTGCAAATTCTCACAACTTGGCATTATTAAAACATCATTTTTGTGATTCATTGTGCTATGAAAGCCCGTTTGTTGACTGATCAGAACTTATGTACTATCACAATTATTTTATAAAGCTATATGTTGTATAAATATGTGGGATTTAAATAAATGTTAAAAATGTGTCATATCCATTATGGTCCCAGCATATGTGAGGGTATGAGACATGTCGATCACCCCCACCCCACCCCCCATCCTCTCTTTCCTCTCACAGGGTTCCTGCAGGCTCTTAAAAAGTCTTATTTTTGATTTTGCTTTTTTAAGGCCTTGAAAATGTCTTAAATTTATGAAATTTATTCACTAGGTCTTAAAAAGGTCTTAAATTTTTGCTCAGAAAAAGCTTTTGTCTC
>JAOCNB020165261.1:0-17641 GCA_026546465.2 Palythoa caribaeorum | reverse complement strand
AAATACAGTAATCTCTTGAACCATTCCGATTATGAATTTTCATCATTTTTGACAAAAATTAATCAATGAAAAATTTCAAAACTGTTCTTTGGCAGTTACAAACTTTTTAAAATATTTTGTGCTCGTTGGCACTTAGCGAAAGCTACAATTAGTAAGTTAAGTAAATCCCTACATTTACATGTACTTAATAGGCTACTTTTTTAGATAGTAGGTATTCATTAGAAAGGAATGCCAAAGAAATAGAATCATCAACAGCTGTTTAGTTATTTTGGTTTAGGGCCCATTATTACTTATTTGTGATAAATCCCAAACAAACGAATTAGTAGAAATATCGTTTATTTGAAAAAAAGTTGTAGCCACTACTTCTGTATGGTTTTTTTGTGTTTACAGTTTAGAAAGTCTTGCAAAATTGCAGTCACTTTCCGCTTGTCAATTTTGATTACACATAAAGTTTAATTGAAGTTTTACGATGGCCCTTCCAAGAGTACTTTTAACAATAAAGCAAATTTTTGTAATTCTCAATATTTGAAACGATCGTTTCAGCGAAGAGAAGCCCCCTGTCGACTTCGTAAAAATAACCTTGAAAAAGAACCCATCTCGAGAGTTATGGTATGTCAAGAGGAAATTGTTTCCTTTCGGTTTCTCTTTGTTGAGGAAAACGATCGATTTCTAGCATTTTAATGTACTTCCGTTTGTGAAAGAATCTAGTAGTTCTAACCTGATATAGTTAAAAATCTGTATTCGTATCTGTTTACAGACTGATAATGATCTTATCGATCGAAAACGTTTGCTGTATTTTATGAAACTTTACAATATTTTCGTAAAACATCATATTTTTATCCATTTTGTCAATATTTGGAGAAGATGACGATGATGATGTATTTGTATTGTAAAGAAACTCCACAATATGGGTCAAGGAAACCATATTACTTTTTCTCTTTCAGCCTGGGAGCAAAGGAGGTGGAGCGATATTTATAACTGCAATCGATTTCCTACAAGTAGATGGTATCATCGATGCATCTGCTGCCGCTGCGGTCAATGATAGAAGTGGTGGTGGTAGCGGCGGAAGTGTTTTTCTAATTGCAAGAAAAGTGTGCAGTGGAGCGGGAAGGATAGATGTTCGTGGGGGAGATGCCAAGGCCGTGAATGGTGGTGGAGGAGGGGGTGGAAGAATTGCCATCAATTGTCAAACGTCTAGATTTAGAGGTTCGTATAGAGCCTCAGGTGGAAGTGGTCAGATAGAGGCTGGAGGGGCTGGCAGTGTCACAGTTACTGTTGATTACGCAAGGCACAGAACTCTTATCTTTGACAATAATGGTCGTTATCCTAGTCAAGCCTTCATCAAGAATTACACAGATTTAACAAGAGAAGGTGGACGTTCGTGGATTACTGCGCAGTATGTTGATCGCTTAAGCGTCGAGCACCTGTTGATACGAGGTGGAAGCCATGTTGGTTTTCAACATATGAATGGCCGAACTCTGACACTGGTTGTTGATCGACTCGAAGGTGACCGAACCGGTTTGTTACATGTATCGGATGGAAATAGAGTTGAGATAAAATCTACGCCCAACCAGTTTCCCGTGAGCTTCCGTGTTTACAACGGAGGATATTTTGCCTTACCATCAAGTGTCTTGTTGAAAGATTTGTACTATCCAAACATATATATTGAGGGTGTCGTAAAGATCTTCAGTATTTCCATTGGACGAGGAACGGAACTTGTTATCAAGGAAACGGTAAGAAAGTGTAAATTATTTTGCCGAAAAACGTTTTGTTATGATTCCTGACAACATCATCATTGTTTGTTTTGGAGAGATTATAATAGGAAAAGGAAACAGTGGCTCATAAGTGACAAGTTCATAAAAAGGTTATATGCCATTTACCGCGCAATAGCACATTTTATCGCGCGACAGTACATCATATCGCGTAGTAACACATATCGTGCTATAGCACATCTTATCGCTATGCCATCGTGCAATATGATGCGTTGTCACCCGATATGACGTGCTATCGCACGATAAGATGTGCTATTGCGCGATCAATGGCATATAAACTTTTGTATGTGGTTGGCCCTTATGAGCCACCGTATTGTCTCATTAACTTTTCATTACCGTTCTTATGGCCATTGAATGACAAGCATTAGTGCTGAGCAAGTAATAAATAGGCCATTTCCGAGATACGCTCCACTGCTCACAAACAAAAGCTTCAAGTCGAGGCTAGTTGCTCACTTTTCACATATTTGCTGTATTTTTGAGCACTTGGCCTCGAAATGATGCTTTTATTTGTTGACAGTGGCGCGTAATTTGGAAGTGGCCTATTACTTTCTATGCTGAATCTATTATTGGTAATCATATCTGTCATATTAGAGCCAGAAAACTATCTTGTCTGTTATTTATATTGTTTTCTTTGTTACTAGATTAATTAGTTGATTCATGTGCGATGCTTTGTTTACCCCTAGTGCCGAGACAATTTATTGTAAACAACACCTCTATACTTTTCTCAGTTCATAAAGTAAAATTAGTTCTCTTTATAATATTTTATGATTTTTTCTGTCTTTAAATGTAAAAGTAAAGCTCTTAGTGAGATTATTAAGCTTTTATTTTTGTTCCAGGGTCGTTCGGAAAGCTTTAACCGCAAAACGTTGCAGGCCAAGTCGATTACTGTAATGACCGATGGCAAGGTAACCGCCTCGGCGCCACTGTCATACTCTCCTGCTCTAAAACTTTTGGTTGACGAGAGTTTTGTTGTTCATCCGGGAGGCTTGGTGCGAGGCCACTGGATTCACATAGAGGCTGAAAACATTAGAGTCGAAGCGTCGGGACAAATAAATGTGGATGGTACTGGATACGGCGCTGGACGTGGACTAGGCACTAGTTATGGTAGGTTTGCACATCGTACCCATTGCACAACGACAATAGTTTTAAGTTATGTGTATACCATTATCTAAAGGTACTGTTACACGAGGCAATTTTTTCACCAACTTGAAACGCAATGCCACTGCGTTGCAAGTTGCTGACAAAATTGCACATGTAACCTCTCTCAGCCCAGCTAGCAACACAACGTTGTAAGTTGCGGAAAAAGTTGAACAATCTTCTACTTTTCGTAACGTTGCAAAGCCAGTTGCAGTGTAACATGTACTGGACAACCTGCTTCGCAACGCCAATGTTGCAATCAAGGTGAAGAGCCAATCAGTCACGTCGTGCTTTGTTATTAACTGCGAGAAAGTGCTGATGTATCTTGTTTTATCGCAAGCATTGAACGAGATTGTAGCGAGCTGTGAACAAAATTAATTGCCCTCGTCTGACATCTCACAGCAACTTGCAAGTTTTCGTTATCAGCATTGTATTGCAAGTTGCTGAAAAAACTTCCTCATTTAACACGGCCTTAAGTGATTCGGATTCCCTTACGGGTAAAACTCTTTGTTTAATTACGGTAAATTTCAATTTACTAGTTTTGTGTGTTTTGGACAATTTTTATTCTCATTCGCCTATGAATTATGTTTTTATTGATCCAGGAAGCAGTAAGTTAGTTAAGAATTTGATAACGATCCATATAATTCCCAAAGAAATCGACATGTTTCGGCATGCATCATAACTTCATTAGAATAACGAATTCAATTTGCACATGGCATACAAACATGATTATTACATGATTATTATTACTTTGGCTATTACATTTGAAATTTAGTTACTACTTTTGAAACGTAAGTAAAGCATCTTTCGTACACCTACAAATAAAAATAATAATAAAAAAGTATTTGTGTTGCACTTGCTATTTTGCCTTAAGGTTACTGAACAGGTTGAAAAGTAAAAAAAAAAGGCTGAAAGTTGAAAAAGCAAATTATATTATTTATTGTAAAAGATCTTTTAAATAAATATAAAAACATTTTTCAATAGCTGATTTTGTTCGAGAGTTATTGCAAAATGAATTTTTTTACCGGCAGTCGGAAAGCTAGACCGTTCATTTTTCAAACGCTGTTTTCTCGGTTCCAATTCTCGCACAAATGAGGATTGTAAAAAACGTTAATGCTCGCTGAATTTTTGGTATTTTGCGGCGAAATTCGGCACCCTTGTAGTAACATACTCAAAAAACAAAACCGTGTTGGCGAATTTTTAAAAGAAAAGACCTGGTTGATTTTGTATTACTCGATTTCTGCTCTTCTTGGCTAAAAATGATAGCAATTTTCTATAGATAAATATAAAAAATGATCGGCTTTAACAATCAAAAATCGCTGACACGGTTTTGACTGACACACTTTGAAGGTGTTAAAAAGGTGACAAACATTAGTGGAAGTTAAGAACTGAGTTCGTAATAACTTTTTAAAGCCAAAAATTGGATAAAAAGTAGAGCTTCAGTTCGTCCTTACAAGAACGAATATATTAATATAATTTTCATGTTCATTTAGAGAATTTCATAATCTTTCCAGTGATGTATGGGTTTATAGGTCTGTGATAAATATCAAGCGAGATGTTGTATGAAAACTAAAAACACCGCCCAAGGTGTTCAGTAACCTTAATTTTTAAAAGGATTTGCTAAGAACTCTCGAGAAAGTTAGTGAATTTGTCATAAGAACAACAACAGAACCACAATTCAGCATCTGTAAAACCACAACTTTCAGTTGTTACACAAACCGTCTTCGTTTCATCTTTTAATCACCAGAAAAACTCAAGGTATCAACTTGGTGACAAAGTTAGTTTTATCACTATAACAATTGTTTCAATTTCTCTATGACCACCCTAAATCTATGTAAAGAAGGGCACCACATGGTCAGGGCATCACATGGTCAATGCACATAATGTTTGAAAAGAAATTGTACTTGAACTACCTAGGAATTGCTGGTTCATCATCCAAGTTTATGTTACCGGTGTACGCACTGTAGTATAGGTCGTCCATGCTCCCCTCAACATCACCTGGAATTTCATTTTTGGTGAGAAGGGGTTACTACAACTCTTCTACAAATACGATGGCAGCACTAGCAGATTTTAGAAGAATTTTCGTGTTGATACAAGCTTTTTTTTCTCAGAAGAAAAAACTTCTGTCTCCCTAATGAGAATCGAACCCATGACCATCTGATTATCGGTCAGACGCTCTAAACACTGACCTACAAGAACACACTTTTTAAATAACTTGGTTCTTATAGATGGATTATCGGGTATATGTCCTGCTAACTGCCAGGCTCAATACTCCATATGTGGGATGTACATCTGCATTTTGACATCATCATGATTGTTAACGGCAAAAAAGAGGGGCACACCAGCACGCTAGAAGAAAAAGAATTTATTAGTAATTATTATATACTAGCTAATTTCCAGTTACAAGCCTAAGTGGCCCATTGGAGCTGACACTTATTTCTGGTTTTTGTAGTGTTAAGCAGATGAGAGTCATTGCTCCTCCTGGATGGGACACAGCTAATCCATCGCAGGTTAGCCCCCAGCAGAAGCTGGTACTCATTTTGACGACCTCGTAAGGATGGAATGCCGAGTCAGCTTTGTGGAAAAGAGGGTTGCATAAATTAATGTTTGAGACTTGACTTAGCTGGAGTTTGAACCCAGCACCTAAGTTAGCTGTGGTTAGAAGGAAGAGATCTTACCACTGTGCCAACCTCACAGCTGTTATAATTTTATTACAATATATATCTTTCAAAATGTAGACTTTTAAACTTTCAATTCAAAAAACATTCATTGACAAACTATTGTCACACATGACTCAGTTTCTAATCAAAGCCTTTCTGTTGAAACAATTTTTAACTGATGAGTCCATTGAAAAAAGCTCCAGTGACTTTAAAGCTATATTTTTATGTCAGTCATACGCATAGCATAAGCCGAGGTATTATGAGGCAATCTGTTAGCAAAAATTCTATGTTGACAACTTTTATCCACTCTTTTTCCCTACATGGTGAGACCACATTAACAACTGAATTGAATACTCTTTCCATAAAATCTTTAGCCTTTTCATTATTTATAATTGAACTTTTTACAAATTGAGAAACTGTTTATTATTGCACCAAAATCTTTATTAGTATAAATTGTAAATACTATTAATAATAATTTTGTTAATAATAATAATTCTTAAGTTTTCACCTGAAGAGTTGCCTGTTGGTCAGTAACAACTTGGTCCAGCTCCAGAATGACGCTCTGATCGAGCTGACTGATCTCTGTCTCGTGCCTTTTCTCCAAAAGCTGCCATAAAAAACACAACTTGTTTTTCTGCCAAGCTTATATATTTGAATGTAAATTTAATCTAAGCTAAAGCTAAATCCTTTTATGAGCCCAAGTCGCCCATGGAGCCAGTGCTCATCTCCGGTTTCTGTAGTGTTAGGCGGATGAGAGTCATTGACTCCCCCTGGACGGGACACTAATCCATCACAGTTTAGCCCCCAGCAGAAACTGATACTCATTTTACCGACCTTGGGAGGATGGGAAGCTGAGTCAACTTTGGCAGAAAAGAAGGTCAAACAAATGTTTAACGCTTGGCTGAGCCAAGATTTGAACCTGGAACCTTGTGGTTAGAAAGCAGAGATCTTACCACTGCGCCAACCACACCACTGTCAATTGAATTAATTAAATTTAATTTAATGTCAGGAGAAGGGTTAAGTCAAACATTAGCAAGTACATTTTTACCAGAGTATAATCAACAAATTTCGTTAGGGTATACATATCATCAAAGAAATGCTATTTATTCGCATTCCAAGCTCAAGTTCCATTTCTGATTTTGTTTGCACCAAAGTATTTATTTAGAATTTGTTAATATAAATCATACTAATTATTATTTTAGAAACTTGAACTTAAGAGAGGTTGCACAGTACTGACAATTTTATTCCTGAAAAAGGATGTTAATATAACACTGAAGTTTCGAATTCTTATTCTAGTTTTTGCATGTTTGTGCTTCAGTAAAGCATTTTTGATTGAAAGAGGAGTCACAGATCTGAACTGAACTGATAAAAAAGAGCATAGTCATCTGGTCACTACATGTAAAGATGGGATTGATTTACAGTTTTTTGCGGTGCCTAGTTTTTTTCTTGCTCTGTGCCTCTAATAGCCTTGTTACAAGTTAGCTCACAGTCTTTTTGAAGTAGAATAAAATAATTAAAAAAACACAAAAATTACTTTTAGTAAGTTCTGAAGGTGCAAAAATGTATCTGGAAAATGCTCCCCATGTCACTTCAAGCTTTGTTCTGTTGTGCTCACTGCTTTAGGTCTTATTTGCCTCCTCCAAAAGACAGTTTGTTTGCCATCTTGTAGCAAGTCTTTGCCCCTAAATATCGCTTTTTTCTCAAAATCTGTTTCAGTTAAGAGAGAAGTCATTTCAGTGCTCGAGAAGGTTTACCTTTGTTATGGTTCCCCCAGTCTCAATAACTATTTTGCTACATAGGAAGAGGAAGTCAGAATGTATTAAATAAAAGTTGCTCTAAATGCACAAGAGATTATAATTTTAATCCTTTCAAACTAAAAAATGCTAACAAAATATCTTGGGAAAACAGTGGTACTCTATCACTTTATTAGCTGCAGTAAATTATTATTCACCAGGAAATGAATTAGGCTTAGAACTTTTACAGAATTATGTAATTTAGTTAATACATTCTTTTTTTATGTCTTAAAATTGGTTTAAAAATTTACCCTCCTAAGAATTACTGAGGCCTTCTTAAACTCTGTCTTTATAAAGTCTAGTTGTCATACCTCCATTTCTTCTGAGTTTTTCTTTTCAACAACTGGAATGTGATGAGGTCTGTGTTCACAGCTTTGAAGTCTTTCTTTGTTCTTTTTACTTTGGGCTATTTTTTCGGCTTCATAAAAGCACATAAAAGTTAATAATCAAAATTTAGTTTGTTTTAGAGGGCTTACAATAATGAGGATGAATTTCTCTGAACCAACTTGTTTGCAGCTATTAGCATCAGTAAAAAGTTTTTTGCATTTGCCAGGCTCCCCTATGTGAACAAAATTGATGAAATTTAGACTATGGCAAAATAAAATTTCAATTAAAAAAAGTGAAGGAACTGCCTTCATGGTTGATTTGCTCCTTTCATAGTACGTACAGGGCTAGTAAAGATGGGGTGGCCAAATATATTTGACAAAACGTTCAAAATATATAACTTTAATAACGCTCCACTTTTCCACAGGATGGCTGCTCAACTTTTCAAGAGCTTTTGCCAGCCCTGCAGAAGAACTGGCTACATTTTTACTATAACAAATAATTTGTTTATGGTAATAGTAACTGTAGAACTTAAATGTTCACAAGTATATTTTCAACAAAAATTTCTAATTCAGGGAATTAGATCTTGTACTCGACCTTTTAGGTGACTGACAAAATCATCTAAGGACGTCAAACTTAACAGGTGCTGAGCTTAATGCAAATGAAATAGAACCATCGGATTTGCTCATTTGTATAGAGTTCAGCGTATATGAAGTTCGACCTCTGAACTAGGCATAAATTAAAATGACTATAATATGAAAATGTTTTGTCTACTTTAAAATGAATTGTTATTATCAATGAAAGATTTTGGCACTTGTTTAGTCAGTTTCAGGTGCCCTGAAAGGCAACACTAAAAAATACATTAATTAAAGCCACATCACCTCTATGGCTATTTATCACTTTCATTCTCTTGTTTAGAAGATTTCTTTCTGAAAGTTGTTGTATATCTTCAAGGCCTTTCACAATCTCAAACACTGTTCCATCAAGAAGGGATGTGGCAATATTTGAAAGAACATCATAGGTTAATTTCCTCTTGTACTGCCTGAAATATAATTTAATAGCATGTCATCATCACCATCACTAATATCATCATTATTTTTAACATCATCATTAACTGCTATCATCATTATTGGCATTCACATCAGCATTATATACTTCCAGGCTTTCTGGTGGTCTCTTAATTCTTTTCGCATATCCTAAAGAGCCCTAATTTTAAGATAATTTTTTTAGTTTTTCCTAAAAATTCCTACTTTTCTCCCTTTTTGATCATGTTTTAGTTTGGCTGGTGTTATAGAAATTGTTTGATATGGAATCTGTATCAGGAGTTTATCTGTGGACAATATTTCATTAAGATGTTTATATGAATTTGAAATAAAGTGATTGTTATTATTATTAAGACATTGTTTAAAACCAGTAACAATTTTATAACTTAACTCTAAATCGTTTTCAGAGCACAGCTCCTTCTTCAGTAGATAAAAACACAGAACGAATAACAATGTATAGAATAAATTTGCATAAAATTGCAGTATACATTAAACTGCAAAAAAACATTGTTAGAAGACAATGGCTGTTGAACAAAGGGAACTGCATCAAAGTACACCCATGGGGAATAAAAGAGGCGTAAGATGACTTGTAAACATCAATAACAAAGCAAAACTAATGTTGAAGTTAGAGCACCAAAAATACTTGTAAGAGAAAAGCCATTGCATAAGACACAACAAGCAACTAATAAAGTTCAGCCATAATAGAATAAATTTCCAGCATTTCAAGTGATGTCAGCGTATAATTTTCGGTTAAACACCGATAAAAAAATAATTATTTCCAATATAAATTCACATAACTAAAATAAGATTAACTCAGATTATAAGAGTAAAGGCATCTATGGACAGCAGTTGCGGTTTACTACAGAAAGACAATAATATAAACAAATCCACAAATTTTTAATTACCCGGGAAGTTCTCTGACCATAGCTTGTAGCGCCGTTAAGTAATTTGTGAATCTTCTGTGCTCTTCTTCTTTCTTCTGTTGTTCTTTAATCTGCTCCTCTTGTCTTTGTTGCATTTCTCGTCTTTGTTCTTCCTCCTTTTTAATCATTGTTTCCCGAACGGTCGCTAGTAAATTCGGATCTAAGTTCGGGAGGTAGTTTCGTTTTTGCGGCTGCCAACCGCCTCCTTGATAAAATGCCATAATACATATAAAAGTTTATAAGACTAAAGGGAATAGAAATTTTACAAAACCTGCTCCCAAAATAAACGGTTTTTGTCAGGCGCACACGAAAGTACGAGAAGGGCTGAAGTCAAGCCAAGGCTCAAATCCCAAAATACAACGCGGTCGTAGTAAGCATGGCGGCTATGTTCAAGAAAAGTCGAGGTCGAAATTTTCGAAAGAAAAATTACAGCGAAGATGAAGAAAACGAAGGCAGAGAGCAGGGAAAAGAAGAGGAAAACAAAAATGAGTTATTGAATTCTAGCACAAGTGCGGAAAACGGAGGTATAGTGAAAAAGGAGGGAAAACCGAAGGCGAAAATCGAACATGTTCCTTCTGCTAGCTCGCTGTTGAGTTTTGACGATGATTTTGAATCCGGAGATGGCGAGGTGTTTAAAGTTAAAAAGTCAAAGGAGAGTCGGCGACTGGCTAAAATGTTGGAAAAAGAAAAGAAAAAGAAAGATAAAAAGAAAGATAAGGAACCAGAGACAGTAAAAAAGGAGATCGATCGAAATGACGAAAATTTAGTTTCCGATGATCACAACGAGAAGCTTGCAGCTCTGAGAGCTGAGTTGTCAAAAATGTCTAAAAGTGATGAAGATAGTGATTTCGATGAAGAGAACATTGATGAAGGTCAATCGAAGGAAAGTTCGTTGAGCAGTAAACATATGTTTAATATCCCAGATGCGCAGACTATTCATGCAGCGCGAAAAAAGCGCGAAATGGCGAGAACCTTTGGCAATCAGGAGTTTATCCCCCTTGATGACACACAGAGAGTAAGTGGCCGCTTTGGTGCTAGTTCTAATTCACGACTTGTCCGTGAGGATGAAAATGATGCTAGTGATGATGAAGATGGCCCAATATCATTTTCTGTTGCTAAAAAATCACACCCAGCCCTTGAACGTCGGCGACAAGTTGAGAATGCTCTCATTGATCAAGAGAATGAACAAGCTGGAGAGAACGGAAGCAAAGGAGATGAAGAAGATGAACTCAAACGATGGGAAGAAGAACAAATTCGAAAAGGGGTTTCTGTACCTCAGCTACAACAGGAACAAGATAAAATGCAGACTCGAGAATTGTTGCCACAGCAACAAGATCAATACTTTTATGAACAAGGTACACTATTTTCGCAGGACTACTTGTACCAATCCGTACCACAGGCTGATCCAAGTCAGAGATTACAACCTTTGATCTCAACAGAGGAACGCAAAAGTGTTACCATGGATACAGTTTGGGATAAAATAAATAAGAGGTTGATGTCCATACAGGAAGTTAACAGAGGTCATCGTTTGGAAATGGATAAATTCCAGTCTCACCGTCAGACTGCTGAAGACTCAATTGAGCAATTAGAACAGCAGGGGGTTGATGTAGAGAAGAGATTTAAGTTTTTCCAAGAGATGAGAGGGTATGTCAGGGATTTGCTAGAATGCCTTAATGAAAAGGTGGGTGATACAGTTCAAGAACCTTGGCAAACTGGTGGAACAGATAAATTCAGATCTACCATGGTTTGGTAGAATTAATAATAGATACATCAGTCTTGTAAGGCCTTTTTTGTTTCATAGAAAAAATCAGTGTTATGAAAAATGAGATGGCTACAATAGAATGCAAAGAAGTTGCGTTTTTGTTAGTTGTAAAAGAATTCCTTCAAATGCTTACATTCAAAGCCTAAGACTAAGTTAACTAATAGACTGAAGATTTATTGCATTAAAGATTTTTATCAGCATTTTGTAGTTGTTCAACATTGAACAACTTTTGATAGGTGAACAATATTTAGTGAATGAAGTATCTTGACAAAAAATAGTAATGGTTTTAAAACTTGGACAAATTAACACAATCTTAGTTTTATTTTTCTGTTTTTTTAATATGAAGTTGGTCAAGTAGCTAATAGAATTTGTTTTTAACTTTTTTTCAATCGTTGATTTTTGGTTTAAACAAAAACTGAAGGATATGTCAAGGCTATTGTGTAATAAAGACAGATGATGGTTAAATCTAAGATAGGATAAAATATTTGAATTCAGACTCTATTACAGTTCTTACTGTAGCACTGGACTGTTTTTTGAAGCAAAGACATTTATTTTACAAGACTTTTCAGTTGACTTTAGTAAAGAGCTTGATGTAAACATGTTGCCTCATTTGATGCTTTACAAATTCTTATTTTTTTTATTGTAAAACTATAGTTGGGCCATTTGTTTTTTTTAGCCTTATGGTCCATGAAATTTCTGGATTTTTTTATTGAATTTTTAACCAATGTTTCCTGGTAGCCTTCTAACCACAAGGTCCTAGGTTCAAACTCTGGCTCAGTTGAGTGTTGAAAATTTGTGTGACCTTCTTTTTCACCAAAGCTGACTCAGCTTTCCATCCTCCTGAGGTCGGTAAATTAAGTACGAGCTTCCGCTGGGGGCTAACCTGCGGTGGATTAGTGTCCCATCCAGGGGGAGTCAGTGACTCTCATCCACTTAACACATCCGAAAACTGGATATAAGCACTGGCTCCAATGGGCCACTTAGGCTAGTAAATGGATTTAGCTTCCTGCTTGAGAAATAAATTTTCTGTTTGATTTCCATGTAAACTTTAGAACAAGGGACAAAATTCAGAATTTAAGAAATTCATAAAGAAGGTAAGTGTACTACCATTTTTATCACCATTGGTCTATAATATTGGTTTTTCTTTCATTATAGGTACAACACATCGACAAGTTGGAACATTCCATGCATGCACTTTTGAAACAGAGAGCAGATCGGCTGGTCCAGAGGCGACAAGAAGACGTCAAGGACCAGGACGAAGAATATACTTCAACTCGGTCAGGTTTGTACAATTATGATGTGGTAATATTCAGACAAATATCTCAAGGTGTTTTTGTCAAGAAAATACTTTCATTTCCTAGCAGGAATCAAACCCATGACCCACTGACAGGGATCACACTCCAAGAAGGGCAGTATCAACAGTAAAGAACACTTTAGTGATCTTTTGTTTCCAATGAAAGTCAAATCGAGAGTTATATGTTTTCATAATTTGAAAAATCACACAGTTGAAGTACATGCTTTTTTTAAAAATAAGAACCAGTAAATTTTGCTGAGGCGCACTTGTTCTTAATTTTTTGGCAACTTCAGCCTCAAGTTGCTCTTAAATTGTTCTTATTTCTGTGAGCGGTTTTAATTGCAGAAAAAACAAAATAAAACAAGGTATTGGAAAATGAAATGCCTTGCGCCATACATATATTGCACTGCTTAATTTAGAGGTGAACTACCTTTGTTGTTTGTTGAGCAGTCTTTACAGTGAATCTTTTTTTAGTCAACTTTCATCAAGCCCCAGCCTTAGCTTGTTCTTAAATTGTTCTTAAATTTTGGCAAATTTGAGCCTCTTTGTTCTTATAAAGTTGTTCTTACAAAAAAAGTGTGAGTTATAGAGCTCATGAGGGTCTCCCTCTGTTTCACAATTTCATTTCATGGCGGAGCAATACACTGTCAAATATAGCCAGGTACCTCCAGCAAAGTGGATGGGTACAGTTACCCAGGTCGCGGCTATTAATGAACCTGATTAACTTCCTCTGTATTATTTTCAAGGGTTAACAGAAGCCAGATGTATTTCTTTTTATAGGAAAGCAATCGCAGCAGGGTTCATTGGATGAATTTGGTAGAGACAGAACAATGTTTCAGGATCTTTCCAGGCAAAGGAGAATTGCTGAACGAGAGGGGCGTAAAAAACGCCGAAGACAGCAAAGGGAGCAGGATCGAAACAAAGGTAATGGTAAGGCTGATATTCATCATGAAGGGCTGTCAACTGATGACGAAGAGACTGAAGCAGAAATATTGAAGTACAAGACTGAAACAGGTTAGTAATTTTGTCTTCTATGTTGTTTTGTTTCAGATTGTGATGTGCTGTGTAGCTTTTGTTTGAGTCCAAGATGAGATTTGTGACCATGACTGGATGAAGAGATTGAGGTATATTTTAAATTGTTTCTGCTTTTAACTACTGCTTTTTTGTTTGTTGATTCAAGGACCTCCAATTAATTTTTGGTACAAATTTTCTCGGCCTTGTAGGTTTGCATGTCAGTAACTGAAAGTGCCTATGACAAAAATTTTTATTGAACTAAAACATGCCCATTCAAAAATGAGTAAAAATGGTGTTTACGGTATTTTAATTGCCTACTTCCTTCCAAAGATAAATTTTGGTTTTCCTGATATGCAAATTAGCATAGCTGTGACGTCAAGTTGTTTCCAGAGTTTTGGCAGAAATGCAAATAACAAAGTCACATGCCATGGAAACACAAACACTAAAATAATCATGTTTCCCTTAGACTGCATGCTATTACTTCACCAGGTTTGACTGATATTTACCCGAAAATGGGTGAGATATGGCTTCTTTTACTAAAGCTTGGAACACAACTTGACGTCATAGCTATGCTAATTTGCATATCACGAAAACCAAAATATCTTTGGACGGAAGTACGCAATTAAAATGCCAAAAACGCCATTTTTACTTATTTTTGAATGGGCATGTTTTAGTTTAATAAAATTTTTTGTGTCATAGGCACTTGAAAGGCTGAAGTCCTTTAGGTTTTATTTTTCCATTAAGAAATAAAACATTTTCTTGGTGCTTTTATGGCCAGGGGAAAACTGAGGCAAATGTTTGGGAGAATTCAAAAGTAGATCAATGAAAACCTGAGATGGGTTTTTGCCTGCTGGAGACTTCTCGCAAACTTTGCCGAGGTTTTATGTTTTGTCAGGAGCTGAACTTCAACTTGCAATAAATGTCTTTAAAATAAATTTATAGAAGATAAGAAATCATTCTTTGTTACTTTTTACTCTGTAAAATAGTATTTGATTCAAGATGCTTTACACTTTTTGTTTGGTTTGTTTTTAGACTCACTTATGAAGGAGGCTTCCACAGTTATGGGGGATGTGGTGGAGGACTTCAGTGAAATCACGGCAATTAAATCAAGATTTGAGGAATGGAAGTACTTCCACACTTCTAGTTACAAGGAGGCTTATATCTCATTGTGTCTGCCGAAACTCTTTACTCCATTTGTTAGACTACAACTTCTGGACTGGAATCCATTCCAGGTACAAACTGTTGCTATAGTAACTAGTAACAACAGGGGGATCAGGTTCACCTAGCAGTCAGTATTTGTGCCTCTCACCTCGCTGACCTGGGGATTGACTCCCAGGCTTTGCATATGAACTGAGATTAGTTGATCTCAATCTGACTCTGAAGGTCTTTCTCTGGATACTACTGACTCCGAGTATATTCCATCTGGTTGTGGCACTGTGCTCAGAAATTGTAATTGAGAAATGATGATGATGATGTTGATGATGGTGGTGATGATAATGGCGATGGTCATGGTGGTGATGATGGTCATGGTGATGATGTTGATTATGATGGTGGTGTTGGTGATGGTGGTGATGATAATGGTGATGGTCATGGTGGTGATGATGGTCATGGTCATGGTGGTGATGATGGTGATGATGTTGATTATGATGGTGGTGATGGTGATGGTGGTGATGATAATGGTGATGGTCATGGTGGTGATGATGGTCATGGTGGTGATGATGGTGATGGTGATGGTGATGATGGTGATCATGATGATGGTGATGATGGTGGTGATGATGATGGTGATGGTCATGGTGGTGATGGTGATGATGGTTATGATGATGGTGATGATGGTTATGATGATGGTGGTGATGGTGACGATGGTGATGGTGACAATGGTGGTGATGATGATGGTGATGATGATGATGATGATGGTGATGATGATGGTGAAGATGATGATGGTGATGGTGATGATGGTAGTAATAATGATTATGGTGATGAAGGTGATCATGATGGTTGACAATGATTGTGATTGGTGGTGATGATAATGAATGTTTATGCTTTGTTTTATTCAGGCCAAGTGTCAGAACTTTGAGGAGATGCCATGGTACAGAGACCTGTTATTGTTTGGTTTTCCCAGTGAAGAGAGCATAGACATTGAAGACAGTGATGTTAAATTACTACCCAGTTTGGTAGAGAAAGCTCTACTTCCCAAACTTACCGGTAATTATCTTTATTTAGTTTTTCAGGGTTTTGAGTAAATATTATTAAAAATGGGCACTTTCATTGTATTTCTGATCCTAAGCAATACACCTGTGTTTAAAATCTGTGTTTATGTCAGTAGTAAAACCTGATGATTTCCCATCTTGAATGTGATACATTGTGGTTGAAGTGTAAGTCTCCACTGCCATAGACTGTGATTAGGGGTACAAGGTTTTCAGTAGAAAATATTATAAGTGATCCTAGGCACTGCCTCTTTATTTCATTTGGGGTCTGAAACAAACCAGTAGAGGTCCCACCTACACAAGGTAAATGGTTTTGCCAGGTTACAATTTGTGCGATAGAAATGAATTATTATTATATTATTATTGTTTACAATTTAGTTAGATGGTTTAAAGGTAAAAATCGTGATTTCAGCCTATTGTACTATTGCTACAACATTGGAAAAATGACTCCTAGCTCTGCTTAAAGATTTTGTTTTAATTTCTGCCCTATAGCTAAAGCTAAATCCTTTTACGAGCCTAAGTGGCCCATTGGAGCAGGTGCTTATCTCTGGTTTCTGTAGTGCTAAGCGGATGAGAATCATTGACTCCCCCTGGAAAGGACACTAATCCATTGTAAGTTAGCCCCCAGCAGAAGCTGGTACTCATTTTACTCAACCTCGGGAGGATGGAAAGCTGAGTCAATTTGGCAGAAAAGGTTGTTGGGGACTAACCTGCGATGGATTAGTGTCCAGTCCAGGGGAAGTCAATGACTCTTATCTGCTTAACACTACAGAAACTGGAGATAAGCACCGGCTCAAATGGGCCACTTAGGCTCGTAAATGTATTGAGCTAGCTAGCACTTTTGTAAACACAAATGAGATAAATCAGAACTGATCAGTGTTACATTGCTCACAGGTCTTTTTGAGTATGTGTGGGATCCATTATCCACTAAACAGTCCCTGCTGGCCGTGGCTATGGTGCAACAACTAGCAGCAGATTACCCTACAGTTACAGCTCAAAATAAGGCAACACAGGTAAATAGAGCAATAATCAGGGTTTTCAGTTAAGAAACTAAGTAATAGGTGACAAAGTTGAGGAATAGCTGTGTAGGAGGCAGCTCACACAAAGTATTCATGAAGTGGTGTTGATAATTTACACCCAGAAAATTTTATAATATGAATCTCTTTGAAATGCATTTTCTTGCTTTCTGGAGCAAGAAGAAAGATATTTGATTGAACATAAACATCTTTAAACTCAAAGAAATGTGACTTTAAAAAAACACCTTACAAAATAATTTAATGGGGGGGCTGTTGGGGCACATTAAAAACCGCAAAACTGCTAAAAAATTTGCCCAAAACCATAAAACCACAATTAATTTTGATGAGTTCGAAAACTGGATAAAAAACACCAAACCCGAAAATTTATGCTTCCCAGGTTTTAAAAACCTGTCAAAATTTGCAACCAAATTGGTCGCATTTGCGACTAGATTTTTATTAATGTGCCTAAAAAAATGAACTCAGTCATACAGTAAGTTGTGTCAAAATATAAATGATGACATGTGAGAGAGATAAATCACTGACTGAAGTTGTCACTCTCAATAAATTAGGGAAGCACTAGCATCCTTTTCCCAAACTACCGTATTTACCCGCGGATAGGCCGCACCCACGTATAGGCCGCACCCCAAACTTTCAATGGTTTTCATGGGAAAAAAAATAGTGAGGTCGAGTACCGGGATA
>JAOCNB020165198.1:0-10034 GCA_026546465.2 Palythoa caribaeorum | reverse complement strand
TAGCTTTTTTAAAATGCAAATTTTTATCCATGTATAAGCATCCCCCCTCCCCCCGAATAAAAGCCCCCTCCAGAAAAATATAGCAAAAAGGCAAGAGCTTAACCTAACTTCCATTACAACTATAGATTATAATGCCTGTAGAAAGAGAGAAAACAAGTAATTTTCCAACATGATGAAGAATCCCATATTTAATGAAACGTCTTCCCTTCCAACCCTGAATCCCAGAGGCAGCACCATGGTTGTCACATTGAGAAAATTTTAAAATTTTAGTGCAGACAGCTCCAGAACCCACTAAATGCAATTTCTGACCTGAACTCATTCTTTCTGATATAACACTCTGAGAGACAGATTCAATGCTTCTGACCTGAAGTCATCCTTTATCAATGATGATACTCTGAAAGATATTCGATGTTTTTTTTATATTTTTCTTTTCTCGACTGTCGCAGCAGTAGATATCCTTATCTCATTATATAAAATATTTTTATCTTATAACTGTAAATATGACAAGCATGCAAGATTAGTATGCATTTATGAATTAATATTGTAAATTTCAGTAAGAAAGTGTTCAACTTTGACTTGCTTATACCTTTTTGGCCAATTATTGATGTAAGCAAAGTATTTATAAAAACTATTCTCTAAGAGTTGACACAAGTTTAGCACATATATGCCAGTGGTAACTTGTATCAACTATTTTAGGCACTACGGCCTGACCTGAGTAGTTGGCAAATACCGTTTTTAAAAATAAATAAAGTTAGCCTGACTTTTGCATGTTCGCAGCCATGGACAGCAGTTTCAGTAGTATTAAGGCCTCTTCAGCACTGCACAGCCAACAAACAGACATGAGTTCCCAAGGAAAGCATAAAGTACAGTGTAAACATAACACTTGTGGGCTGTGACCTGCATTTAAGGCTAAATAAAATGCAAGGGTTAAGTTAGTGCCTTTAGTTACTGAACTCACATGGCCATACAGTACATGTACTGTGTCCAGTACAGTGGCTACAAGTTACCATTGGCGCACATGAGCTAAACATGAAAAATATAAACAGTACACACAAAATTACACAATAATAATAATTATAATAATTGTCAATGAGGCAGCCAAGCGAAGACGCGAGGCTGGCGAGGCAGCAGCATTATAGAGCCGTGCAAGGTATTGATATAGGCGGAAAAAATCTCAAGTGATTCGGAGAGATGTAAGTAATGTAAGATTTTATGATGTAATGCCAAAGAGTCCTCCAATAATGGTCCGGCTTCCGTTTTGGTGATAATTGATGCAACTCAGCTTGCACTGACAGATCTCGGTATCAGTTCACACCTCCTACTGAGATTTTTTTTCGCGCAGTAAGCTTCTCATATATAGCAAGCCATTGTACACTTCAAAAACGTCTTGTTTAATCGGTATTACATTCTTCGTCATGTGCAACATTTTCATAAGAGTTCATTAACAAAGTGTTCGCAAAGCAACTCATCTTTTGTGCTCGTTGGCACTTAGCAAGAGCTACAACTAGTAATAATAATAATAATAATAATAATAATAATAATAATATAAAAACATTAACTAAAGTAGAAAAGTAGGGGTGCACATTAAGTATTTATTTAACAATTGGTCGACCTCTATGTCATTTTACACTAGACACTTTTCAAAGCCACATTCCAAAAGCATTTTGCTCACACTTACCGGTAAGTGCACATTTATTGATTTAAGAGCCAACACCTAATTGTTGTTTTTGTTTTCCATTTTCATGTTTTATATTGATTTGGTGATGCCGCTACCAGTGAAGGTAAATAATTGATTAATTACATAATACTAACAATTTTATACATACAACACATTTCAAACAACTAGTTCATCGTCAGAGAGAAACTCTGATGTGCCTATAAGGAAATGATAACACTGACAAGTGCTGGAAAAAATCAAATGCCCCGAGCAGGAATCCAACTCACAACTCACTGATTTCATGACTTGTGCTCTACTCTTGAAAATCAGTATTCAAAATTAGCCCATCCCACTGCAGTTGCCTTGGTAGCTCAGTGGTAGAGCACCAGTCATGAAATCGGTGAGTTGTGGATTTGATTCCTGCTCTGGGTGTCTGATTTTTTCCAGCATTTGTTCAGTGTTATTATTTCTTCTTAGACATATCAGAGTTTCTCTCTCTCGCTTTGACAATGAACAACATTTATATTTTAGTTTAATGATGATTTTTAATTACATATTAACTGTTTCTTAATCTCAGTGCTTCATCATAACACTTTAGGGGTAGCAAATAAATGGTTCCCTTTAAATCTTTGAAGTGTGTGCAAAATTCAAAGCCCAAACTTCTTCAAATGCTCACACAAATATTTTAATTAGCAGTATTCCCAGTGTATTGACTGAAGTGCGTGAATGCTTCAACGCTTGTGGAAAAAGACTTGGAAACTGTTAAATTATTTGCAACCCTGGGATGCAATAAGACTTAAAGTGTGTTTTTCATGTCCCAGTTAACTTTAATTTTGTAGCAATTGTGTAATAATGTGTATTTTATTACAGTTAATAACATGTAATAACATGTTGTATTGATTACAGGCGACAATGCCAGTATTTACAGTCTTACTTTCACGAACAATTCTACAGGAAAAACAAGAAACAGTGGTAAGCTGCTTTGATGTTTAATGTTAGTATTTTAATGTAACTAATTAAAGTTTGTAGATTTAATATTTTAGGTAAATGTACAACTATCAAAATAAATAACCAACTAATTAGTATCATGATTCATTTATAGTAAATGTTTTTTATTTTGAGATGTCAATACTGTGGCGTTAGGATTTAGCATCTCAAAATGCCAGTTTTTACATGCTAATTCACAACAAAAACAAACACAGCCCAACCCTTAACTCATTGTCTTCCGGAACAAGTAATTATTTTAAGTTCTACCTGATCATGGTGTTGTATAATATAGGACTACTGAGGGATGATGTCGTAATGGTGTCACAAAATTGCATTTTTAGAGATATTTTTTCTGTTTTCAAAGCTAAATAGAAAATGTTGACATCTAAACCATCAGAATGTGTTTATTGCATTTAAGTTGCATGTCTTAGTCTGATACTTACAAAACATTTAAGAATTAAGGCATCTGGGGAACATTTAATTTTAAGTAAACGTAATAATTGTTGATAACCTTCAGGCCCACTTTTAATTAACTGAGAGTTAATGTTGATAAGAAAAGAAAATCATAACCCAGAGTACCTGGAGAAAATCTTTGATCCAGGTTGAGAGATATTGAGATTTTAACCACATAATGAATATGGTTTTAAAAGGGAATAGAAAATGGCATCATTCTCGGCAATTAGGAGCATTGGCACAGGAGGAGAATAAAAGAAGCCATCTGTCTTTTGAGATGCCCTCCTTAAGGTTACTGAACAGGTTGAAATGTGAAAAAAAACCTAAAAAGTGAAAAATAGCTAATTTTGTTCGCGAGTAAATACAGAATAAATTATTTTACTGGCAATCGGGAAGCTTACAAGATTAATAGTTCAAAGGCTGTTTTCTTGGTTCCAGTTCTTACTAAAATGAAGGTTCTAAAATATATCAATGCTCACTGAATTTTTGTTATTTTGCTTCGAAATTTGGCAAAACTGTAGAGAAATACTTAAAGAACAAAACTGCGTCAGCAAATTTGAAAAGAAGTCCTAGTTAATTTTTTATTTATCGATTTCTGCACCTCTCAGCTAAAAATATTTGCAACTTTCTAAAAAGAAATGTAAAAACTGATCGGCTTTCACAAACAAAAATTGCCAACACTGTTAGATCCACTGTTTAAGTACGAATCGACACTCGAGTCGGGTTTTCGTGTTCAAATAGTCACACTCTTTTTACTAGCTAACTCACAGTAAAATTACATGCACGTGATCACTTAATGCATGAATGACTAATCACTTCCGGGATATTACAAACACGGTTTTGATCAGCACACTTTGCCGAAGTTAAAAAGGTGACAAAAACTAGGTGAAGTTAAGATCTGAGCTACTGTTGACTTCACAAAGGGAAAAAAAGTTAATTGAAAGTAGAGTGTCAGTTCGTCTTTACAATAACAAATATATCAATATAATTTAAATATTAATTTAGAGAATTTTATATGCTTTCCAGTGTTATACAGGTTTATGAGTCTGTGATTTATCAAGTGAGATATTGTCCAGTCTTTCAAGTGCCCCATATACTGTATTGGATCAAATCCTGCAAGTTATTCCTTGCCTGATGAATTATAAACAAATGTCTCACTGAACTCCAATTATCTAAAGAAGACCGAAGGTTTCAGTCACAGCATCATGGTTTTTAATGATTTTAAATTTTCAGTAACTGATGGTTTAAAATTTTTATTGACTGTAAATTTTAACTACAAGTTTACAAGTTTATTTTACAAGTTACAATTAGTTTATTTATTTGCCATTTTTTTGTAAACATTAATTACATGGAGTTTTGGAAAGGAAATGGCAAGGATGACTGATACTGATAGGAAGCAGTACGGCTTTAAATACGATAATCAGTCTTTTTTGATAATTAATTCATACTTTAGTTAAAAACCCTTGATATGCCATACTGAACCAATTAAATTTAATGATAACATACTGTACTGTATGTACCAGTGAACATTAATGATAATGAAAATTAACCCCTTGATGACGACAGCTATAAATATTGTTCCTTTCTAGGAATGATAACTTTAAAAAATTATAAATTTCTCAAATTAATAAATGGGACATCAATTAATCAGTAATTTTGTCAGCTGATAACTTTCTCATATTTCTACATCCAATACACTTAATAGATCCCTGGATTCACCACAGTTATTTCTGTAGCAAAACCAGAAATGTCTGTTTTCCACGTCTCGAAACAACACCGAAAACACCAATTTTTCTCTTCAGTTTTTTAATAGTAAAACCTTCGTAAAATAAAACATCTTCATTCTCAGAAAACCTCAATTACAGTACTTGGCAATGATTGACAATGATTCCTGTTCTTCTTTCCACTGGCCAAACTGCAGCCTTTTTATCAGAGCAAGTTTTGTGATTCTATTGTTTAGGGTATCACGCCCGAATGGAATGCTGGGTAATTCAGCCATTTCGGCGGCATGGAGTTCTGCCCATATTGATTTAATACATAGATTTTTTATAAGTGTCGAGCGACCCACACTTACTGACAAATTTTTGTGCCTGCTGGGTTTTTTAGTAGTCAAAACTTGCCGAAAATGCCTGGGTAGGTGCAAGATTCCTTCTACAGAATGGCCAGAGAGATGACTTCATTCATGATCCGCAATGTTTCAGAACATAAACTTTTGGCGTCCCAATTAGCATGAAATCAATTCTCACTTCTGGTTTCTTTCAGAAGATTGCCTCTACCCACCATTCTAGGTTGATGATGCCAGTCTGAGGGCTTCTGCAGTTGTGGTAAATAGCTCAAAAAACACTTATACTTACCAGACATTCGCTTTCGTGTCGTTCAAGTAAACAAATTGCACTAAAAGTTGGTGACGCCACAAAAAAGTTTTCGAGCCCTTAATGTATAGTAACAGCAGTAATCTTCATGAAAGACCGCTATTTTGAATGTCAAAATTCGATTGACTTTTTACTGCTTTATTTATTCAGGAATCCGGCATCAAAGGGTTAAACTAATTTATTTGCAGTACATATTAAGTGAATGCTAGTTGATTTTTGTAGATTTGGTTGGTCATTAATTAATTATTTTTTGTTGTGAATTTTTTTTTTCAGGTTTACCTGACATTGATTCCGATTGTGTCAGGGGTACTAGTTGCCACAGTTACAGAGCTCTCCTTTGATGCGATGGGGCTACTTAGTGCATTGTTGGCAACTCTTTCATTTTCTTTACAAAATATATTTACAAAAAAGGTGAGTTATATGTCTTTGTTTAGCAAATTAAATGTTCTCCTATCCATTTGGCCAATAGTTTGAGTCATTATATTTATCATCAGAGTTCAGGGGTTTCACTTAGGGCCATGCACTGGGCAAATTAACCGGCTGTGAAGACAGCTTTATCCAGCTGCTTTTAGCATCTTAACCAAAAGAACGAAATAAACTTGCATAAACTTTGCTCATGTGCTGAATCTAAATATCCTCAGACTGTTCCAAATCTTAATGAAACCCCTGAGAGTTTTGAAATGCAGTCAAGATTATTGTGTTTTAAGTGCCAAAATTTGGTTGTTACTACTGTAGCAGTGTTCAAATCATTTTATTTATTTTACATGATCTCACAGTTCATACAGGATCAGGAAAAGTACTCATAAAGTCTGGAAATCCAAGAAATCTTGGAAAGTACACTGTATGCAAAAAAGTCTGGAAATCAGGGCAGAGGTCTGGAAAAAGTCTGATTTTACTTGGCTTGACTTCTGGTTAAAAATCACCCAAATCCGATTCATTCCAAGACACTCTAAATTCAAATGTGATCCCAGGCCCGTATGCAGAATGGGTGCAATTATTATGCATTAATGCTGCCGCCCCTCTCCTCCCCCTTCCCATCCTTCCCCACAGCAGCTGATTAAGCAACCCTTTTTGCTCAGTCTATAAAGAAAGACCTCAGGCAAAATATTATCCCAGACAAACCTCATGCTCAGTTACAGTAACTGTAAGATATTTGAATTTTGTTCCTTTGTTTATGGACATTTTTAGCAACTACAGTTACAAACACTGCAAAAGTTACACTTACAATGGTTTTCATTTAATTGTTTGCAGGCTATGAAAGACTTACATATAAATCACTTGAGGCTGCTACAGATTTTGGCCAAGATTTCCGTAGTCTTTGTACTACCTTTCTGGGCTTTGATGGACTTGAATACAATTCTAGGCTATTCTGATCTGGTAACTACAAAGTAAAAATTTAACTTACATGTAAATTAAATGCCCCGCCTTACAAGCTGACATAATCTTTGATTAGACACCACCTCCTGTGGTCAGAGTGTCTGACCAATGTAAATTAATGCACTTGCCAACAGGGTTCCTCCCCTCTCCTCCTGCAATGAGCCAAGGTGGAGATTTGACGTAGACTAGTGTCAAATGTTGTCACAATCCCCCACTCCCTTAAGCAAATTTATTTTTTTGTTAATATGGGTCAAAACGCATCGAAAACGCGTCAGTAGCCCCACGCTTCCCCCACAGTAAGCTAGTAGGGTTTCCATCTCACTCTCACTCATGCCCTTGGCCTCCAGTGAGAGATGAGCCGAGGACCTCCCTCCTCCACTTCTCCCGGTCCTGAGCAGTGCTTCGGAGCTTTGCCCAAGTCCATTTAGCAGTCCTCATCTCTGCCTCCAGACCTTTTCTCCAAGTGTTCCTTGGTCTTCCTCTTTTTCTGTTGCCCTGCGGGTTCCACCTCACTGCTTGATGCAAAATGCACTCGCCTCGTCTCAGGGTGTGCCCAATCCATCGCCATCTCCTCAGTCTAATATCTTCTGCGATTGGGTTTTGTTGTACTCCAGAGGTCCTCATTTTGAATGGTATTTGGCCAAAAGATCATCAAAATGTTCCTGAGGCAACGATTTATGAAGGTTTCCGTGATCTTCATGGTGTGTTTGGTCACTCGCCAAGTTTCTGAGCCATAAAGAAGAACTGCTTTCACATTTGAGGTGAAGATTTTGATTTAAGTCTCTCTGCGGATAATATTCGAACGCCAGATGTTGTTTAGGTTTCGAAGTGCAGTCCTTGCTTTGCCAATGCGAGCAGTAACATCGGTGTCTGTGCCTCCTGTTTCATCAATGATGCTGCCCAGGTAAGTGAAGGCATTGGTGGTCTGTAGAGGATCATTTTCTAGCAGTACAGGGTCAGAAGACTTGGGGTGAATCTTTGAGATTTTTGTTTTACCTTTGTGGATCCTCGGGCCTGTCTGGAGCGAGTTTGTATTGAGCAAAAATGTTTTTTTCTTGCATCTGGCGCTGGTTGTGCGACAGTCGGCATAGTCAAGGTCTTCTAGTTGTTTCGTAAAAGTCCACTGGATGCCATTCTTCTTGGCATGCGTTGTGGTTGTCGTCATCCACTCCACTGTACAAACAGAAACAAGAGTGGGGATAAGAGGCAACCTTGACGTACTCCAGTCTGTGTTTCAAATCATTGGCTGAGGGAACCGTTGTGGATGGCCTTGCATCTCAAATCTTCATAATTTATGACTTTTCAGTTTTGTATAATGCTAACTTTTTTCTGAGGGATTCCATAATGTCGCATCAACTACAAAAGTGTGTTTCTGTGTACACTGTCGAAGTTAACCCAGCTTAAAGATTCCATTTTGAAACAAACGGTCACTCACTGGGAAACTCTGGCTTAAAGATTTTGTTGTATGAGTTGAGCCAACCAATTGCGCATCAACTACAAAAGTGTGTTTCTTCACGTACACTGTCGAAGGCCTTTTTGAAGACTTTGAAATTCAGATAAAGTGAGGAGTACTTTCCATCCAATTGATTGCTTAATAATGATTCTTAGTGTGGTAATTTGATCTGCACATGATCCGTTGGGGCGCAGACCGGCCTATTCTTCGCGTACGTTGGCATCTACTGCTGTTCTCATTCATTCCAGAAGCACACGATTAACCTTTCCAGGCACTGACTTACAGTAGGTCTCCTTTCTTTGAGATTTTCACAAGATGAACCTCTTTCCAATCCTCTGGGAACACTTCCTGGGTCCAGATCTTCTTGAAGAGGGAGTGCCGGAACTCGAATGCGATTTGGGCATTCATTGGTTGCTTTCAGGTTTCCATATTAGTATCAAAATCCTCTCCTCTCTCACTAAAGCCGCTGTTACACGTTGAAACTTTTAGCTGAAACTTGTGTGCAACGAAGATGCGAAACAAGTTTCACCAAGTGGTGTTGCGTGGGGAAACTCTTGTTTTAATCGCCAATGCAAACGCAGAAAGCGATTCTGCTTTCGCAACGGAAATTCAAAAAAGTTTCAGGAAATCGACTATGTTAGGGGGTGCAACGCATGCGGAAACTTGTTTCGCATCATCGTTGCACACAAGTTTCAAGTAAATGTTTCAACGTGTAACAGCGGCTTAACGTTAAAGCAATTCAGGCGCACATGATTTAAAATAACAAATTCTCATTGGATGTTATTTTAGATTACTGCTATGCACTAGCAGAGCCTGAAATAATTTTAAAATTTGTCCGGAAAAACTTTTGAGCAAAATGAAATTTGACCAGAAAATTTTTAGTTTAGTTTGACTAAATAATGTCAAGCATGCAGACTTGCAGTAAATCTGTTTACTTGCACTAACTTTGCTGAGCGCTGGCCCAATCATTAAAAACAAGATTTAATTTTAACAAATTTTGTCCGGACAAAATTTCCCATTTTTTCAGCATTTATTCGGAAAAACTGGAATTTGTTCAGGCGGCCGTTACTTCGGGCTCTGCACTAATGAGAGTTTGTTTATAAGGCAGGGCATTCATTTTAATGTATCTAGAATTATTGATTATTTAGATGAAATTAATGATAAAGGCTAAGAAACGGAAAAGATATAATATAAACCTATATCAAAATGTTTTCGACCATGTGGCCATCATCAGTGCTATGGCAAGAAATTTGCATAAAGTTTGGTTTGGTTTTGTCTATATTAAGTCACGCCTGAGGGAAAAATTATAGTGATCAAACAGTGCAATTGTATGTTCAAAGTTGGTTTCTCGCTGGCAATTAAAATAACTTAGTCAGGGTTGCCACGGTCCTTGAAAATCCTGGAAAGTCCTGAAATTAGGAAAAAAAATTGCAGGCCCTGGAAAGTTCTTGAATTTGGGTCGTGGTCCTTGAAAATCCTGGAATGGGCACAAAATTTTATTTCTCATTTTCCAAAAATAATAAAAATAATCTATTTGTTAAAATATTATTGATGTAACAACGTTAGACTAACACAAAAACCGAAACCCCGGAAGGCTTGATTTTTTCCCAGAAACAAATCTCCTAAAGCTTGTTAATATAGTATGTGTATTGTTGAAGTAATTTTTTTTAAAACAAATGTGTAAAGCATCTAAGTTTTATATGATAGAGAAGGTCCTGGATTTGCTTGAAGAGAT
>JAOCNB020165158.1:0-10034 GCA_026546465.2 Palythoa caribaeorum | reverse complement strand
ATAGACATGCAAATAAATTTCTTTATCATGATAATTATTTCCACTTCTCTAACTGTGCCAAGTCAACCTTCGCCTCGGTTTCATGTAGAGGCTTGGTTACCTTTCAAGAACTGTGAAATGGTCTATTACTCTTTCTTGCACACGGCTAGAGACTGACTTGCAAATGGCACAGCACAACGAGGTCCGAAAGAAGAAGCTGTGCTTCCGCTAGGCGCTTTGCTCTGTTCTGTATATACAACAAACATCTAAGATGTAGAGTCCAATAAAACACTATATTTTGGAACAAAATATAAACAAAACCCCTGAGCACGTGCCAAACAGTAATCTACTGAGCAACTGTGGTCCAAAGAAAGTGGGTGTTTCGTTTGAGCAGGCTGCGCATAAGATGAGTTTTCTTTGTCAAATTAGGAATGAAGGTCGAGAGAAAATTCACTGATCCCAGTAAACTTAAAAAGCCGTACCGCTTCCTATCAGGTGACCTTGCTTTTTACAGAACCGGCGTGTTGAGTTTTTGGCGGGACATTTATCACGAGAATGTGCGTCGCCTTTGCACCAGTTGCAAGTCTTTTTGTTAAATATCTTGGGTCTGGCTCCAAGCTGTTTACCCTTTGAACCATTTCTTTGGGATCTTTTTGTCGGATCTTGGGCGTAAGATGCCGCATCGATTTTGGGTTCGTCGGAGCCGTCTAATTTCTTCATTGTAGCGTCTACAGCTTCAAATTTTCTCATGATCTCTAGGCATTCATTGATCGAAATGTCTTTCGTCTTCGCCATGAGTTTTTTTCTTGCACTCTGTACTCGCACATCCATGGATTAATTTGTCTACAATAATAAAAGTAGAGTTTTGAGGAAACTCAGCTTGGCGATATAGATCCATGATTCTTGAGAAATATGCCGTCGTGTTTTCACCTGGTTTCTGTTTGGCGTTGTAAAACTTTTCTCTTTGTTCCCTAAAAAACGTAGGGTGGGTAATACTCGCCGCTAGTTGATCTAAGAGAATAGACGTAATATCGATGGTCGGGTCTTCACTTGTCCTTGCCTCAATTAGGGACTCTGCCTGGGCACCAGCCCAGATGTACACATGGTTAAGCTTTACTTTGTTCGATCTTGATGCGAGAGGCCCATTTATTATCCTCTCCACCTCTTTGCGCCAAAGTTTAAACTGTGAGAACACATTCGTGGACGTCCAATCGACTTTTGTTTGTGGAACATAATGCCCTTCGGCAGCCATATCCGAAATATTTGGTTTTACTAATACTTTTATCACTTGACGAAGAGAGTTTGAATTGTGCTAAACATATTTTTGAGAACAATTACCACTTGAAGAGTTTGTCTACGACCACTCGACGTGGGCTTACCTGTGTCATGTATTTTCCAGTTGCTTTTTTGATTAATACATCAGCTTCAATGACAAGTCGAGTAAAGTTGTTGTCGAGTGTTCAACGATGCAAACCACGCTTTTTGCAGAAAAATTCGCAGTTGAATTATTTTAGAAGGCTTGCTCGGACGTCGGGGTCACCATGTTCTGTATATACAACAAGCATCTAAGATGTAGAGTCCGAGCCTGTGCACGGTTGGCCTGGAAACTATAACAAAGGATCGGTCCGGATAAGTCTGGTTTCTAATACAATGTTTCTTTGGCTAATACAACAGGCTCCAGAATACAATCGACGCATGACCTATGAGCAGAGCCCCACAGCCAGATCAGCTGGGAGTATATTTTGCTAAGTCAACCGGAGTCTCCAGAGAAAAACCCTCGGAGTCAGACTTGAGATCGAAAAATTCAGTCACATACGACCCGAGGTCTACAGAGAAACTCGGCCATTCTGACTTCTCTAAGAATATTTCTGAGGCTAAGCAAAGGCCAACAACAACAACAACAGCAACAAATGTACTATTGTGTATGATAGCGGTTGACTGGTTTCGCTCTTACTTAAGTGATAGAAAACAATTTGTCACAGCTGGAAGTCTATATTTGTCTGAAGAACGAACAAGAATGTACGGAGTTCTCCAGGGCTCACTCCTTGGCCCTCTTCTATTTTTTGTTCATGTATATTAATGATTTCAATCAAGCTTCTTTGTTCTAGATCTTCACCTTTTTGCTGACGATTTAAACTTATTTTACTCACATCAAAGTTTACAAACAGTGAGTTTTTCAAAATTCATGAATGGCTATGTGCTAACAACCTATCGTTAACTACAATTAAGACCAATTTTGCTCTATTCCACGTATCGCAAAAGCATATTGCAGACCGGCGGCCGCAAAGTGCAGACTGACGATAAAATGCAGACGACAAAATGCTAACCAGGAAAAAAATACAAATAAAGAAAATAATAAATTCCAAGAGAAGTCACACGACGACAAACCCTCGTTTATTTTCTCTTCACGCACATGCGGCGTTCGCCTGACTCACAAAATAATGAAGCGAATATTAACCCTTGGAGCCCAGGGTAGTTCAAATAGTCCATAATTTTTGTTTCAGCATAAACTGACACATCTCAAACGAACAGGAAGCTAGACATCGATCGCTAGTACTTCTCGTTTATGTTGTTCTGGTTTATTGATGTCCCAAACAGGTCTAATTACTATTACTTATTATTTTCTCATTTGTCTTTTTGACTGCATTTCTGTATACTTGTTCAGTAATGTTCAATTTGAAGAGCTTTCACAGTAGATTTTCCGCCGTAAGTACAGTAATTATTGGTTTCGACGAATTGTGTTCGATTGACAGAAGAGAACCACATTCTCCTAACGAGCTTAACGCCATAATGCACACTACATTGCATGTTTCTTCGTAGGTTCTTAAAAATTTCTTTGACGTTTGGCTTTTAGATGTAAATCAGTGCTACTTCTCTTAGAATTTACTCAGTATTTTCTATATTTGTGTTTTTTCCTGGTCTGCATTTTGTCGTCTGCATTTTGTGGTCGGTCTGCACTTTGTGGTCTGCATTTTGTTGTCCGCATTTTGTCGTCTGCATTTTATCGTCGGTCTGCACTTTGTCGTCTGCACTTTACAGCTAGCCTGCGCCGCAGACACTCTATACCTCTGGTACGATTAAAAGAGCTTGGGCCAGCTGCAACGCAGGCTATTTGCGGCCGCCGTATTGCAGACTGTTTTTCTCTTCATCTGAATTAGAAGCAGATTACGTAAACGAAATGCATAAGTATCTTGGCGTACTAATAGACTCGAACCTGCATGAATTGCAAAGCGCACATTTTGAACATGTCTAAAAAGATAACAAAAGGCATCAGCATCATCTGCAAACTCAGGCATTTTGTCAACACTCAAACAGTAATTCAGCTTTTTCTCACATACCGCGGTATGATATGGGGTAGCACTTATTGTTCAAATATTGCACCATTATAGATCCTACACAAGAGAATATAATTCTTACTATCAATTTCGTTGGCTAAATTTGATGTAAATATTTGTTCTATTTTCGCCAAACTAAAACTTATCTAGTTGAACGACATAACCTTGCTCTACACAGCATGCTTTATGTATCAATACTCCGACTGCAACCTTACAAGTGCTTTTGACAGTTTTTTCACTGCTATTACTATCAGCACAAGACACAATTAAGGTACTCGAGATAGTATCTTTATTTTGGATATGTACTGCATAAAATGGCGAAAAATATTTTGTTCTCGGCTGCAGCTGTTCGTTAGTACAACAATGATTTTTTTGCTGTTATATATTTGTCAAATATCAAAGCTCTTATCTCTTCAGAACAACAGTGTTTAAATGTTCTTAATTCTACTGCTTTCACAAGTGCAAAGAATTTCCCAGGAATTATGCAAAGTCTAAATGGAAATAACAAAACGATCACTCAGTATTAAAATAGTGCTTAGGAACATTTTAAGGCCTGAAATCCTGAGACTATTTAAGAACATTCACCCTCTCGGTCAGCCCAAAAATGGACGTTCTTTATAATTATACAAAAAGAGTGTAAAAAGTTACCAACTTTGATAACACCCTTAAAATTGAAAAACTAGCAATTTTAACCAAATTTGCACGTTAATCAGACAAAGATCATGCTATTTATTTATTTATTTATTTATTTATTTATCTTAAGAAATTTATAACAAGTAGGCAAGTTGGTAAAAATTGATAAACTTGCCTGCTTAGTTTAAATATAACTTACTATAGATAATTATTATTATCATTAACTATCATTTTGCCGTCGAAAAACTAACTTTGTAATTGATAAGTAACCAGCGGCAAGATACAAAAGCTATGACTATTCACGCAAGTTTATGTCTTTCAATAAATTCTACGTAACCTTCTCAGAAAGATGCCACCACGTAGGCAAAGAGAACTTTTTTTAAAAAAAGATCATAATTACTTCTGATAGAAAGATGTGTCAGTAGGTCAGTGGAAAAGAAGTCAAACTGAAGGCCAGCAGTTCACGAAATAACATAGTGTAAACAATTGTGTCAAACTCAAAATGGGGAACACCAATCGTGTAAAAGAATAATAATGATAGATTGACATGGCGTGTTCAAATACTTAGATTACTGCCAGTTTAAAAAGGGTTTTATAGAAAGTATTCGACTGCACTTTTAACAACTGAGCTTTAAAGCAGCGGAAGCTTTAAAACCAGTTTTTATGGCTACGGTTGAAACTAAATTTTGTTTGCGGTCGGGACTGTGGGCTCCCTGACACCAACACAACACAATACAATACACATTCCTTGCACAAACACTAACACTAATACAAACCTCTTATCAGACGGAACGACGCTCGCCTTGAAGCGAAATTCAAGGAAATCCTGCCAAAGAAAATGAACACAGTTAGACGCCAAAATAAATTGATTGACGAATTAACCCACGCCATTTATCTGGAGAACAAATGTAGCGATCCGTTTCACTGCACTCGCGTGGCTTTTGAGTAGCATCTACACGTATGTCAACAATAGAACTTACATTAGAATTCCGATGATTAAGATAAATACTTTCCCCGTCATTGCATCTGACATATATTCACTTTCTCGAGTTCAGAAGATCTATGGCGGAAGGAAAATTAAAGTAATACGAAGTTACGACGAAATTGCATGAATTAGTAGCGTTCACCCAAATCAGCGGGGGGTTAGTTTGTTTATTGAGAATCCGGAGAAAGCGGTGACAATATGAAGAGAAAGACCATTTCCTGTTACTGATCTGACAAATTCCCTCCCGAATTGCTTAATTAAGCATAAACAAAGGTCAAAGGAGTTTTTAGTTGATAGTGAACCATTATTCTGTCGACATCGTTTTAAAGTTTCCAAAAGTCAAATACTAAGCAATTTTTACACATTTTAAGTTTCTTTATATTCATTAATTAATTAGTTATATTGTGCCCTTCAGTTCAAGGCAGATCTACAGACGAAACCGACAGAAGTAAAAATCCATAATTATCTTTTTTAATTGTTTTCCATACCGCACCCACATCCGGGAGAAGCGCTGTGAGCTTGCTTCATGCATGCCTGCATGAATGATTCTTTCATGTGATGAACAACCGTCCCGGTTTACGGTTTGAAGAATCTAAAGGAAGCTTGAAAAATTAAGATATTCCCTTATCTACAGCTAATGAACTATACAAGGACCAAGTTAAGTTTTTTGTTCTACTGCTGTCGGAAGGACACAGTAACTTTTACTGAGTTCGTGATATCATATATATTTTGTACTGGCGAAGAACATGAACAAAGCTGTTTGTGATTTCACCATTACTGATGTTTATTTAAACAACACTCAATAAGATTTAGTGTTAAGTAGTTCTAAACATTTTCATACAATTTCAGTTTAAAAACTCTATCAGCCAATATAACGAATATTGATCAACTACTAAGCAATAAATTTAAAGATGGCTTAGATTTGATACTGGGAAAAATTCTTCCAAGGTCAAACAATATTTCCCAAGACCAGTCTAACTGCCACGATTACAGTCTTCTCAGTCAAATAGAGAAACTGATTCGTTTAGTTTTTTACATCTCGTCTGCGCCATTCATTGCCAGCACAAACCGGCTTTGTACTGTAGTCATCATAATTATCTCCGATAAAAAATGGTTGAGGTATTTTACTAACTTACTGAATGTACAACAGAATTACATTGTACGCCGATAAAAGAAGTGAATAGCGTTGTTTTAAGGACTGGCTAGAACTAACTTTTAAAACACACCAGCTTAATTTAGAATATCTAATTTTCAAGCATTTTGACTGATATTGCAAAAATCATTCTCAGGGGAAAGAAAAAATTTGCATTCTTGCGTGTGCTATTAGCTATGTATATTGATCAGGCACTTTTTGAATGGTTCTTAACTAATAGCATGGACTGTTAATAAAGATTCTTAAATTTGTTTTAAAGGATTAGTCAATTTTACCAAATTCAGTATATCTTATATCTTTTTGAATCAATGAAATGACTTAATGGCATCAAGAGTAAGGCAAGGCCCTATCCACTCAGGCAACTCTTATATCTTTCTTTTTTTTTCGTCTGTCACAATATGATTTAAGTTTTAGATGTCATGCTCAAAGGGTCTTTGTATAGATACTTTGCATCAGCTAAAAACTCTTTTTCACACGACGCAAAGGCTGAGTTCGACTGGGGTTAAAATTAATCCAGGTCAGGTCGGACCCAACGTTGTCACACCGCTGAATGCATAAACTGTGAACGCGCCAACTTTTCACCACGGTTTTTCGAAGATTACGTTGCTACTGTATTTTCTAATCAGAGCATATGTCACCCGGTAAGAAAACCTCGCGTATGTGCCATTTTGGTCCTTTTTATTCACTCATTTTTTGCCTGTATTTTTGACGCCGTGTAAAAAATGGCTATTTTTTGTTTTAAAAATTTCAATAATCTATGTAAGCTGTTGTTTCCATAAAGCGAATATGTACAAAATGTGAAAAAAAATATGCAAAACAAAGTGACTTCTTACGTAACAATGCCTAACCCACTGCACTGTGGCGTGGGTGGAATCGAAATCGAAAAGAGAAACAAAAGCCATACTGAAAATTCATATTCAAATTTCTGGTTCATCCCGGTTGGTCACTGGTCACGTAACGCAAGTAGAAAAAATTTACTTTCAAATTTTTTTTTTAATTTGAAACCCGATGCAAACGATCTTTGTTACCAATGTCGTGATTTTAATTGCAAACGGCTTTTATGCTTTATTTTGAAAATTATGTTAGCTCTGAGTACTTAGCTATTTACTCTAATCCGAGTCGGAGTGTGTAGGTTGTATTGTGTGGTGACATTACACTTCCCATAAAAGCGGGTTTCCTAGTCATTCTATATTAACAAAAGGTTTCCTGCACGGTATGAAGGATATTGTCCACATGGACCAGCGGAGATATAATTTAAATTTATCTTCATTATCAGTAAAAGAATTGAACACAGTTTGATAACCTAATAATTCAGTTTATATCTGTTCAGATTGAACAAGACGATACATGCACCCAGCAAATATTCTGTTTTTGATACAGTTATCATTGAAAAACCCTTACTCAGTGTTTTCAAGGCCTTTTCTATATACATTATCATCCTCGAGTATATAAACATAAAAACTCAGGCTTTAACAACATTGAACAAAAATAAGCGATTTCTTGACGTAAAATTTAGGACAACAAATTCAATTTAGTTTTTGCGACAAGCGCGAAGCGCGGGAGGTTTCCTAATCGAGTATTCATTGAGCAATCGATTGTGGGGTTACTCAAAATGCCTCGATACGATGCTCGGCCTACAACGACTCTCCAGGACTAGTAAAGAGTTGATGCTAGGCCAACATGCAAGAATGACTCTCCAGGACGAGTAAAGAGTTAATGGTAGGCCGACTGGGATTCGATTAATCGCGAAGCCCTACGATGCAGTAACTAAAATAAAAACCGAGCCACAAATTCGCTGCATTTTCATTACCATTGGTAATTAATAGTATTATTATTATTAATATATATATTTTTAAATGTGCTAGGCCAGATTGACAGATATTTTTTGTGCTAACCTCAGTCGGCTGGGATATCGATTGTTGCGTAATAGCTAGTTATTTATTAGAAGATAGCCATTTGTTATCACTGACTTCAAATGTAAAAACTTGGACATTTTGGTCAAAATACTGTAACCGTCTTGCGCTAACAGAAGGTTACATAGAGAATAAAAAATAGGTGGGCGGAGATATGGAATTTATTTTCGAGTGTTCCAATTGGTATCTCACGAGTGAGCGTAAAAATCATCGGAACTATCCGACAGTTTGCGGAAATCTACGAAAAGCTTCGTAAATTATTAAAAACCATTTCTTATGCATTTATGGATTTTTGAAAATCTTCGGAATATTTTCGAGGATCTTCGGAAGTGCTCGAAAATCTTAGGAAATTTTCAAAAGTACTGTAGAATCATTTCTTAAGTAATTTTGCATGTTTTGAACATTTTCGGAAAATCAAGGTCACTGATTGGTTGAAAGTGATATTTACTCACGTAAAATTATCGTATTTTTACGTGTGTTAAGATACGACATTTTTCAGTAGCAGAAAACCCTATGAGATTCTCTTCTTCAGTTTAATGAAATATTTTAACGTTCTGGTTTTTACATTTTAAGTCAGTGACAACAAATTTAACTTTTAATATAATCATGTCTTACTGCAGCTACGTTATTTTAAACTATTAATGTCTAGTTAGTGTAGATTTTTTAGTTGTCTGATAATAAGCAGTGAAGCTGACCATGAAACGTTAGTTGCTAAGATTCAATCAAAGATTGCATCATAGCAGGTCATTATTACAAAGATTGGTCTTAGCAATTGTTTTATATCTCTCCCGTTGCTAGCCGATTGTCTGTGGCAGCTATAGCTGTGAGCCAGCTTGGCGCTCTTATAACCACCCGAGGTGATTTTTGGGGTCATTACTGATTACGTCTGGGCTGGAAGTGGCTAAGCTAAATTTTAAATTTTTACAAGCCTAAGTGGCCAATTGGAGCCGAATAATAGTCATTGACTGCCCCTGGACGGGACACTAAGCCATGGAGAGTTAGCCTTCAGTAGAAGATGGAACAGTCATCAACATCATTCCCAGGGCTTCTATATATTGGTTTCTGAGTTGGGCGGAACTGAGACCTTAATTGGGAACGAGGTTGGGCACGTTAGGATGGAAAGTTGAGCCAGCTTTGGTAGAAAAGAAGCTCAAACAAAAATTCAGCACTCGGCTGAGCCTGGAAGGCAGCAACCTTACCACAACGTTAACCATACACTACTGCACCAACAAAGAGAAGGAACAATGGATCTTTGTCTAAAAAACATGTGATTGTGAGGAATATTGAAAAATAAAATTTTCGGAAAAAATAACAATATTTACGTTAAAGTAAAACAGAAATGGCGCAAAGAAAAATGTTTCGTTTCCAGCCCCGACACTCCATGAACAACGCAATCAGTAACAGTCCGCTCTTACTGACCTCACTCACTCACTCACTCACTCACTCACTCACTCACTCACTCACTCACTCCTCAAGGAAGAACTTACATAGCGTTTTTTCTCTAATGAACGCCGCCCTCTAACGCCGCACCCTTTCACATTGGAGAAGTTTAGCGGTAGATAAGAAATAAATGGTTTGTCAAACTTAAAAACTAGTAGGCATATACAATTACCGATGCTTCAGTTGTCAGCATCATTTCTGATTTTCAGATGGATGCAATATCTTTAAACAAGGTGTCTTTCTGTTTTGCGATAATCCACCTGGTTTCTTAATTGGGGCACCCTGCCACTCTGATAATGGCCTCTTTCCACACTCACTCAGTCTGCCCAACCTGTGGAAGGGCATTCCGGGCCACCTCCGGGTACACTGCAGCAGCCAAATAACAGACTAAATGTCATGGTCATCTTCGACTACGAAGGATGAACATCAAATTGGGGCACCCTGCCACTCTGATAATCGCCTCTTTCCAATAAACCTGATTGCCTAACCCTAACCCTTCAACGTTATTTAATATTTTTATTTATATAATAACGCAAGTTATTCTGCCATTTTGATTGGTTCTCGCCTGTGATCTATTAGAGGACAGACGCACGCTT
>JAOCNB020165131.1:0-10034 GCA_026546465.2 Palythoa caribaeorum | reverse complement strand
TCGGTTGCTAACAATGATGAACCGGGACTTTGGCGCGCATTATCTAGGAAGTTTATTTACTTCGTACTCTGTTTTATTTCATACCGTTTCGATGTCTTTTCCTTTTCCATTAAAATGTCTGATGCTTGTGCGAGTGTTCAACCAGGCTTATACTATTTTGTTTTCTTTTTGAACGTCATTATTAGATTTCGTTCAATACTGATCATCGGTTGCAAATAATTTCTTTGTCTCCACAATCGTGGAGTTATCCAAGCACTGTTAACAGCTTGATATCATTATTATAGATTGATTTTGTCTACTGTCATTGCTGCTAGTGCTCTCTTCCTCTCCACTCCACGCTTTCCGAGATTGCTCGCTTTTAGTGTCATTATCACGAGTATCCCCTCCAACAACTGGCTCGTTTGAAGAACGTCTATCGTTACAACTTTCACTAGTACGAAGTCGGGAAATTAGGTTCCCATTTGATAGAGAAATGCCTTCAATAAATATAGAAGCGGCTTTTGTTTTCCTGGCATTTAAGGCAGTTTTGAGGCTGTCAGAGGAATCGTAATCGGCTTCAGGACTAAAACGTCCCAAACAGACGACAGGCGATGATATCCTGTTCTCTTCCTTATCAGGGGGCTGGCGAGTAGGCACTTTTAGGTGTTTCATTAAGCTCCTTTTAGGTTTCCGAATACAACCACAGTTGTCCTCGGACCATTCAGTTAATGTATAATACGATGTTTTGTCTTTAGTTGAATACTGATATTTTGACGAAGTGGCAGGTATAGCCTCTATCTTTGGTGTTCCCGAGGGGGAGAAGCCACCAATTCGATTGGAATTCAGGCTGGACTTGCTGGCGCTTAAGGCTCGTGAACTTAAGGTTGGTACACCTTCTACCTCTCCTTTTAGTACATTACTCATCATAGTCATTTTTCGCCGACATATCCCACAACGTCCTAACAAATTAAAAGCATCGATTCGAAAGCTTTTTGTGCTGAGTGCATAAAGATAAGGGTTCGTTAGAGAGTTAATGGGATATATAAACACAAGAAGAAACTTGGAAGTGTCTACTTCAATTAAAGCCTCGCCATATATGGCAATGAGAGCTAACAAGGCAATCGGGAACCAGCAAGCAAAGTTTACAAAGACAAGAAGTGCCATCCGTCTGGCAACACGCGATTCCACACGAGTTGCCGATGAACATGAAGTACCGAGACTGCAATACATCTTTGCGTAACAGTACAGCACAATGAAGAATGCTAAGCCATTGGTTACAAGAAATATGGTAACGTAAGCTTTGCTTCCGTCACTCCTGACGTCAAACGGCAAACAAATTGCGACCTTACTGTAGCTACTGATGCCGTAGGGGAGCAGTGGCAAAGCAGCAACAATGATGGCAAACAGCCACCCAATTATCATGAGTACAATGATTTGCTTCAGTGTGAGGTATCTCTCTTGCTTTAGAGCATAAACGATGGTGTAATACCTCTCTACTGTTATGACAGTCAAAGTATAGGCTGCAAGCTCTGTGGAGAATATAGACAGAAACCCAGCAGCCTTACATCCGGGACCGTACTGCCATGATCTGACGTAATTCTGGTATTCACCAAGCGTAACGAGGTCTTCTACAGCTAACATTGCCAGGTAAACTCCCATACAAAGATTAGCGAATCCTAAGCTACTCATTACAATTTTTGCTATGGACATCTTGTGGCCATTGGTGAGTATAACTAAAAGTTTGAACAAATTACCAGTTATTGCAAAGATCACTACAATCCAAACGCAAACACGGAGCGGATCACTTCCCATAACATTTTCGCATGGATTAAAGGCGTCAGGCTGTGGAGTGCAACTGATTTTCGGTTTTGGTTTCTGGGATATGAACTCTGGTGGATTTGTTGGGCACAATAGATTTGGAAGCGTGAAAATCACATTCGAACTTCCTCTATTGTTTGAAGAAGCGTCTCGGGAGGTAAAAGAAACGTTTGATGTATTTAATATATCTTTTATACGACCAAACATGTTAGGCAGTCTCGTTGAAGCTGTTGTTTCTGTGAAGAGAGTTGTACCCACTGCTGGAATCGGAGGGGGTGGTGGTTCACAAGTGGTAAAGTTGCCGTTAAACGATGTTTCTTCATCGCGCATACTGCGTAACAAACAACAGTGAAAAGAATACGTTAATTCCACTGTATCTAGCTTGCGAAAGGCACGGACAGGGATTTGCCATAGATTTTTAACATCCTTGATATTAAGTTTCAATACCCATTCAAGACCTTTTTGCGGAAGAGACTTGATTCTGGTACTTTGTAGACTCCTACAATTAAAACAAAGGTTCGTCAGCACTGCATAAACAGACACTGAAGAAGACACAAGGTTTTATCTCCAGTGCCCGTTACTACCAAGGCGTACCTACTAATCTTATCAGAGCTCGTCAGCACTACATAGCCAGACACTGAAGAAGACACAAGGTTTTGTCTCCAGTGCCCGTTACTACCAAGGCGTACCTATACTAATCTTATCAGAGCTCGTACGCGTCAGCACTACATAGCCAGACACTGAAGAAGACACAAGGTTTTGTCCGTTACTACCAAGGCGTACCTACTAATCTTATCAGAGCTCGTCAGCACTACATAGCCAGAAATTGAAAAAGAAACAAGGGTCTTTTCTCCAGTGTCCTTTACTTCCAAGGTAGACCTATATGCAGGTCTCTTTTAACCTCAGTTTCTCACTGATTCGCTGGTTGGGTATATGCTAATGTAATTATTCACCTCAGTGTCGGTGAAAGCCAAGTATATTCTTTGTCTATTAACCTCCAATCGGTGAATAATTACTCACTATTCACCTCCCCTTCGGGGAAGGTCGTATATTATACATATGGTAGCAAAAAATATTTGCGAAAGGTTTCACTAAGCAGATAGTTAAACACTAAAAAAAGAAAGAGACGAATATTTTGTTTCATTTCTACCTTCAATGCAATGAAAGTTTAGGTATACGTAACGTGTTTATCAACGTTCTAGCAAAAATATTTTTTAAAACACCAAACATGATCGTCAAACAGACCTAAGCCTATTGTCCTCTATTAAATGACCTCCAATAAAACCTGGCAAAAACAACTGTTTTAGTTCAGTACTTAAAAAATTCTTTAAACCCAAAACATCCATGCGTTTGGGAACCATTAACAAAAAGTTTATTTGGTTGTTCCCGCTTAAATTTGAAATTCGTTTAATTTGGGGCAGTAAAAGAGATTGAAACAAACAAAACTTTCATTTTAGCGTCTTCGTTTTTTTATTGCTTAATAAATGTTTTCATAGACCTAGAAGCAAATTTCATTAGGAACCTTCAAACGAAATTCGGGCCGCCGGCGATCTTTCATGAAAAGGGACCTTTAACAACGACGGCTCAAAATAATGTTTTTGGTTGACTCTTTACCTCGTTATCTTTCAGGTCGTTTGGTTTTTGTTTTATTTTCGTTAAGCTTTGTGTTAAAAATTTCTCCTCTAAAGTAAACAAGTATTGAAAACACTGTTATCAGGACGTTCCCTAGTTCCCGGAGTTCTAAAAAAGGTCTTTTTACGTTGCGTTTCTAGCGACAACTACGTGCATTCCAACGTACAGTTATTGCATTTACTATTTTTATTTTACATCGTTGTCCTTGTCGCCGTCATCATTGCTAAAGGTTCCTATCAACACTTAAAAGTTATAAATTAATAGACTAACTTGATTTCAACTTACAGTTCAGTAAGGTATTGCGGTCCACGGAATGCGTTTTCTTCAATTTTCTCCAGCGAAGGTGTATTCACATGTCTGTTAAAAAAAATCCTTAAATTAGGCGTTATGTATTGAAGTGTGAAAATGTAACTTATTAGCTGCCTATCATGGCTTATTAGCCACTTATCATGCCTTATTATTAAAACCCAGATCTACTCAGGAATCTTATCTCACTTTAACTGGCCCAGTATAAAAGATCCATTTTTTTCCCGTTTTATCTTACCTAAAATGATTTAACCCAATACCGTTTTAAACTAAACCTACTTTGGGATCTTATCTGCCCTATTTTAAGCTTACAGCGAGATAAAGTGAGCCCGCCGTAAAACGTAAACGTAAACGTCGGTTGGTCAACTTCTAACCCATATCGTACCCAGTAGCTGAATTACTGGGGTTTTACAATAATGTTGGGGGACTTTTAGGACAAGACTGCATCATACAATTTACAATATTGTTTTAAGGATAAATGCCCCCTGCAATCAAGGACAGACCACAACACCGGGCCATAACCCTACTCTTATCGACGAGTGTGTGGGTTTTTTAAGTCCCCCGATTGAACGTTGAGAGGTTAGGAGAATAGACCAACGGCTTAACTTCCCTGTCCACGGACAGTGCGGCGAAAGGAGGCCACACAAATGTTCAACCCTCGGCAAGGCCGGGTATCGAACCTGGGACCTTGCGCTTGGCAGTCAAAGATCTTACTACCTGAGCCAAGCTCGCACACGCGAAACCTACTTTGGGATCTAATCTGCCCTATTTTAGGCTTACAGCGAGATAAAGTGAGCCCGCCGTCAGGTTAGCCCTGTCGGTAAAGCGCCGGTCTGCCGTGCGGGAGATTCGAACGGATCGAGTCGCAGACGGGCCTTCACTGGGGTACTGCCTCTCTACGCTGTATCAGGGGACCTAAGAGAACCGGCAAACACTTATCGAAAAGAGTAGGGTAGTGATCCCGGGGCTGTGGTCTATCTCTTTCACTGAGGGCGTTTCTTAACGTTTAAAATATACGTGAGCCGCTAGAGCATATATCTAAGACCCTCGACTGTTCAGAACCCTGTATTCACTAGCAAAGCGCTTAGAACAGACATGAATCAGCTCTATATAAATGTTATATATTATTATAACGATTTTTTTTTAACTTTAAAAAATTGAAGCGATAAAATGTAACAATTACAATAATAAAGTTTGCAATAATAATAGTGCATTGACTGTGCTTCGGAACGAAAAATTGAATTTAAAAATAGAAAAAAACGAAATGCAATTTATTATATAGTTACACAAATTGTATAAGCATGAGCTAAGCTTAAATGATAATTATTGTTGCCATGTGGGATTTTATTTTACTCCATTTGGTTTTGAAGGCTGGCATTTTATTTGTGTGTTTGGCTACACAGCATTCGACATCAAAATGCATTAGGTAACTAGAAAAGACAGTTTGTTGGCATTGTGCTCTACATCGATATATGAAAAACTTTGTATTTGGAATACATGTAGTGTAGCACAGGAAGATCGAGAATGCGATAACCTATTAGTACATCGTTAGGATGAAGAGAAAGTTGTTCTGATGTGCCTTGCTCCCACCAGTGATGGAAACTTTGCTAAAACGTTGCTATGATGTTACAGTAATAAAACAAATGTTTAAGATTTTCTTTTTTTTTGTTAATTATTGTCATTATTATTATTATTATTAATATCAATATCATTATCATTATCGTTATTATTATTATTATTATTATTACTTTGAAAAGCAATGTAAACAGATAAGGACTGGCATATGTACTTACAATTCTGTTAAATGTACGTTGTATTTGAAAACATCGTTCTGAAGATACTTTATCTCTGTTCCAGAAAGATATCTGTTGAAAAACAGGATTTTAATTCAGAAAAGAGAAAATGCTACTTCGAATAATGTCATTATTTTGAAATAATTACATAAATTTACTCACAGCCTGGCGAGGGATTTGTACTCTTTCAGAGAGTTTGCCTCTAAATGCTTCACTGGGTTATTTCGAATGTCCCTGCAGAAAGAAAACGACATGAGACCAAAAACTTATGCAAAAATGGTCGCGTTTTTTAAAATATTCTTTTGTCTCCATTCACATTAGCCCTACTAGCCTCGTTCTTGTGTTAAACTTTCAAAAGAATATGTTACTCCAAACGAGGCTAGTAGGGCTAATTTGAAAATAGACAAAAAAATATTAAAATCGCCGCCATTTTTGAATAGGGTCTATAAATACAACTATTAATCTGAAAGTAAAAACCAACCAATCATACGTCATTGTTGAGGTCACGTGTGAATCGTTATTTGACAATTATTTCACAAACGCGCGTTGGATATGAGGTGATAGAGTGTTGACGAGGCGCGAAGCGCTGAGTTGGCTATTTTCATCTCATATCCAACAAGACGTGAGTGGAAAATTGTTTTCGTAAAGCTCATCAATTCTGAAAAATTAGATTTTTCGATATAATAGCTAAGTTATTTTGAGTTCTGTTTCATTTTCACAAAACGGCCGAAAAATGGTGTTTCCTTTCAGGTCAGATGGTATATGAGCTGACAACAGAGACTTCGTAAACTAGTCAGAACGCGAGAAACGTATTATTTGAGTTAAAAATTTTTAAATCTTTTACGATATTGAACATCATCACATTGGAACGCAACATCTTGGGCAATTTGCAAGTCATCTCAATCAGGAGTATGGCGGGACGGTTTGTAACCCAATTTCAGTGTCTAATCTTTTGTTGTTCACGTGATGTGTTTCTCAGGTCACTTTTATTAAGTAAAATGAGTACCAGCTTCGTCTGGGGGCTAACCTGTCCCGTCCAGAGCGAGTCAGTAACTCTCATCCGCTTAACGCTATAGGTCCTATAGAGAGCGCTGAGCCCCTTAGGCTTGTCAAAGGAATTGGGTAGATCAAATGGGCTCGTATTGGTTGGCGGGTCATTTTTTCAGTTAAAACACTTGTGGCACCCAAAGTGGATCAATTGGAGACGCCAATATTAGGCTAATGCTTATATCAGTATCGATTCAATCCAGTAAGTGTATGTATAATATAGAAACACACCTTCGAGTCAATGTAACGATATGAATAAATGCTACTTATTGCAAAGTCAAAGCTGGCATCTCGATAATGTGACTGAACAATGTTTTATATTAAGGTTACTGAACACTTTGGGCGGTGCTTTTAGTTTTCATACGATATCTCGCTTGATATTTACCACAAACCAATAAACCCATATATCACTGGAAAGATTATGAAATTCTCTAAACGATAATTATATTAATATATTCGTTATCGTAAGGACGAACTGAAGCTCTACTTTTTATCCAATTTTTGGCTTTAAAAAGTTAATACGAACTCAGTTCTTAACTTCTGCTAATGTTTGTCACCTTTTTAACTTCTTCAAAGTGTGTCGACCAAAACCGTGTCGGTGATTTGTTATTGTAAAAGCCAATCTTTTTTATATTTATTTATAGAAAATTGCAATCATTTTTAGCCAAGAAGCGCACAAATCGATTAATAAAAAATCAACCAGGTCTTCTTTTTAAATTCGCCGACAAGATTTTGTTCTTCAAGTATGTCACTACAATTGTGCCAAATTTCGTCACAAAATACCAAAAATTTAGCGAGCATGAAGTTTTTTTACAGCCCTCATATTTGTGCGAGAACTGGAACCGAGATACAGCGTTATAAAAATGAACAGTGTAGCTTCCCGACAGCCGGTAAAAATATCCATTTTGCAATAACTCGCGAACGAAATGAGCTATTGAAAAAAAAAATATTTGAAAGATCATTTTCAATAAAACAATATAATTTGCTTTTTCAATTTTCAGTATATTTTCACATTTCAACCTGTTCAGTAACCTTACTTATTAATTTATTTATATTTATTAAGCTACATACAGAAGTGCGACAGTCGCGGTTACACCAAATTTCGGAATTTCTTGCAGTCGGTTGTTTTCCAAGGACCTGAAAAGAATAATAACAAAACGTGAACTTGGTGAAATAAATTTCTGTATCTTAAACTATGAGAATGTTTTAAGTAAAAGTCTTAAAAAGTGCTTGTCCCATAGTTCTATATTATAGCATGAGCCCATTACTTGGGGTGTTTTTCTAATTTCTTCCCCTATTCACGTTGTCCCCTTTAGACGAGGCTACTGCTCTTGGCTCGCGTGAAATAGGCCAATAACTCTTAAAACTATTCAATCAAAACACGCAACTTTACCTTCTTTGCACGAAAAATGTAATTTCTGGCGGTTGAGTGAAGTAGCGAACATATTAGACAGAAATTTATGTATCTTCTACTACTGTGATAAGGGATTTTATTTACGCAGTTCACATATTGGATAAACCTAGTGATGGGCTCGTGCATGTCGTATCTATTTTTTCAGTTAAAAATCTTTTGTGTTTTCTCTAATCTTATTAGTTAAATTGCGTGCTATTGAAGAACTTATTTTGAACCGATATAAGCTTCGTTTTGTATATTACTCATATTATTAAAAATTTATAAACATAAACCAACCGACTGGTCAAACAAAGCTAATGCAGTGTATCCTTGTATCTCCGTCTATTTTCAGAACGCAAGAAGGGGATCAGCGTACACATGCACTGATCATGAGGGAACACAGCTTGACACAAAAACTGACATCTGCAATAATCAGAACCGTGACCGAAAGAACTTTGGGAGTTTGGGTAGAATAAAAATGAGCAGTAGATATATCATCTTGTTTTATAACCAAGGCACTCCGACAACCAAATCACGCACTCGCCAAGATTATTTTGTATGACTGGGGCATCATTAATTGAGAGATGAACGTACTGCATGTAAATGAACATTTACAACGCTTTATTGAACTCCCATAGTTCCTTTCGTTCATGGTATCGGCTAATGCAGGCGTGAACGTTTTTCAGAACAGTTGTATATTGGTTAATGTGCTCTAAATCTGAAATCTCAAAATATCTTTTTTGATACTTACAAGGTACTGAGAGACGTCAACGGATCAAAAACTCCCATCGGCAGAGTTTCCAAACTGTTCATTCCCAATTTTCTGCAATGGTATCGGTGTTAAAAACACAAGGTTTAGGACGAACGGAAATTAGTTTTACATTTTGTAAATAATAATGAAACTTCTGACAAACTAAATTTTAGTTTTTTTTATTTAATTGTAGTACAATTTATAGCAAGTTCTAAATCAGGGAAAGACTTTTTGATGGATTCTCACATCGGTGTCCAGTACAGAGTATCCAGCTTCAGTGAGTCCTCTCGTAGAAAATTAGAATAGTTTCTCCGAAACCACAAGCTCGATTATAAGCTCACTTTATTTAGGCATCCATTCAGTAGGGGATGGTGGAGGTTGCTTTCCTCCTAGCCTCTTATCACTGGAAGCCTTAATCTCTTTTCTTCAAAATTTCAAACATCCGCGCAACAGGGACTGCACCATGTTGTATACACTTGAGCAATAATTCTAACTATACCCATAATTTTAATGACATCCCAAACATTGACTCGATGGGAAACTTCAGCAACCAATTCAATAAGGCTCTTCTTAAAGTTATCGAAAGAGCAACAAATTTTGGATTTTCGGTGTTTGCTGGTCGGCACAAAAAATATTAAAGTGAAAAGGCATGAAAATACTTACAATTTTTTTAGGGAGGAAAGACCGTGAAAAGCATTTTGAGAAATCCTCCTTAACCCATTATCTTCAATATTTCTATAAAAATGCAAAAGTATTTTCGGGATAAAATAATAAATAAAATTAATAGTTAAGTAAAAACAGTAAAAATGTTACTAAGTAACACGTTTACTTTAAAGTTATAGGAATAGTAAAGATAATAATAATATTAAATTTAAGAGTAACAAAAATAGCAACTGCAAAATTAATAGTATCAGTAACAGTAACGGTAGTAGTAATAGTGAAAATGACAATGATATGGTAAAGTAACGATAGTGGTAACGTAAGGGTAATGATAAAGATAGTAGTAGTGATGATGGTAGTGGTAGTGGTAGTGATGATGGTAGTGGTAGTGGTAGTGATGATGGTAGTGGTAGTGGTAGTGATGATGGTAGTGGTAGTGGGAACGTTGATGTAAGGGTAGTGGTAATGTAATGATAATGGTTGAGACAATGTAGGGGTAGTGGTAAAGGTTGTGGTAGTGGTGGTGATAATGATGATGATGATGATGATAATAATAATAATAATAATAATAATAATATTGATAATAATAATAATAATAGTGCCGTCACAATGGACGTTGGCGACAAATGATCCACTCGTGTCTGTCCTGTGATCT
>JAOCNB020165098.1:0-10036 GCA_026546465.2 Palythoa caribaeorum | reverse complement strand
CAACTACTACTGACTAAACAGCGTATATTTTTTATTTCCTTTCCTTACAAATTATTTAATTTCCACCAACTACATAGTTCACAGAATAGTAGCCCAAGTAAACGCCCAAATGGCGTCTTGTTTTGAAATAAAAAAAGGAGGGGATAGAAACATCAATATGAATTATATGGTATCAAATGAAGGAAAGGAGGGATGGGGACAGTTAAATAATCTAGTTTTCAAATTAAGAATTTCTAGAAGAAGCAAGGATTGGGGACAGCTAATATATTTTAATCTTTAAAGACGTAATAAAGGGTTGGACAGTAATATATAATTTTAAATAATCTAAAGAAAATGTTGTAACTGCAGCTATTAAATAATCTCATTTCTTGTGAAAAAAGGGGGACAGGGACAGCTATATCATATAAATTAATTTGCTTAGAATAATTTGTGGCAACTATAATTTAGAATCTTATCTGTAAAAAAAAGAAAAAGTTGGAGACAGTTACCCAAATTTAATTTTAAGAGATAGAAAAAATTGAAGATATTTTTTTGCAAGTAGCAAATAGCAATAACTTTTCAAAAAAATATTTTACACGGGCTTGTACTATATAATTTGTATATTTTGAGGATGAGGAACTTGCATAGTTTTGTGGTATGGGGGTAGTTGTTAGGGATGTAGAGCTCTATAGAAGGTTTACGGTTATTCTCATAGCGGAGAGCGATGTTACATTCTGACAGTCACTCGGTGAGGGTGAGGTCATACCGTTGATCTTTACTCAAAATCTATCGTTCACATGTCATTAAGACAAAACTGGTGTCAGGCAAGGGTTTGAGTAACGCAAGACAAAAATTGTATGGCACCGTTGCTTTTAGTTTCTCCAGTAAGCAAAGACTAGGTGAGAGTTTAAAAGGAAAATTTATAGCATAGTAACAGAAAAAGTTAAAGCTCGTTAAACAACTTTAGTTTTAAAAACGTTATAACTTTTTACAGGAAAAGTTATGGCTCAGTAACAGTCAGTCGTTACAGTTGGCTTATGCGTTATTCTTCTGTTTGGGAGGTTGCGTTACAATTAAGATGCAAACGTTAAGAGTTAGTTCTTGTGGTCTAAATAAAATTTTAATTACGAGTGTGGAATTGTTGAAACACTTTTGAAATAATTGTTGAAAAATTTCCGTTACGTCACAGCTATTATGTTTTGCAACTAGCTGAATTATTTAACAGAACAAAATATTTTATTGAAACAAAATAATTTAGGCTCAGCGGGTTTTAAAATATCATTTAATTTCCGGCTGACGAACACGAGGGAAAAGTGTACGGAAAGTGTATGGAAATTTAAGTGGGGGGAACTCCCGTTTCTGGGCATGACCATCATTAGAGAAGATAATATAATTAATGCAGAGGTCTGTAGAAAGCCAACCAACACAGGACTTTTATTGCACTATCAGACTCATACAGATGAACGTTACAAGAAAAGCCTGCTAAGAACTATGCTTTACAGGGCACGTCGTCTCTCCTCTTCTATGGTTGCTTTTACTCAAGAATGCAAAAAACTCGAATAGCTTTTTCTCGAACTTAAGTACCCTAGAAACCTGATAAAATCAGTAACAAAGAAATTCTTAGACGATCTTCAGACGGAACCAGCAGCGAGTGGAAAACCGCAAGTCACACGCATAGTGCTGCCTTTTAAAAATCAGTGATCAGCTAACACAGTTAGGCGACAAACAACAGAGATGTCATCGAGGATTGGCGTACACTTTTCCCTCGTGTTCACCAGCCGGAAACTAAAAAAAAATAATTTAGTATGTATTAAAAAGTATTCGCAATTGAATGGATAAACTCTTTGCTGATTCTGTTGTTCGTGGGTCCACATGATTCATTTGCGGCCGATTAAATTAGTTATGATGACAGAAATTGGGCGATGCTGTATTTTGGATATGGAACGAATTCAAAAACCGTATTTAGAAATAGAGATCGCGCTTAGAGACCTGGGCCGGGGTACTCAAAGGTAGGTTTACAGGTATTAGATTCAAGAAACAATTCCTTTGCAAAATTTAGATCTGTTGTTTTTATCGAAACAATTCAGTTTCACAGGAAACAGATTTCTAAAATAACCTCTTCCATTACTGTGATTTCCTCTACGCAGCTCATTATTTATGGATTGTTCCCAGGAGAAAATAAACAAATCAAGTAAACAGAACTAATAAACAGTTTGCTTTTAGCTCGCTTGCATGAAACTAAACTTCCAACAAGTCTGGCGACTACTCTTTAAATTTAATATACTCTATGACGCTAGCGAGAGGTCCACCCGAGTTGCGAGTAGTCTACGAAAAATACCAAACGAAAAAAAATCGGACTTTTGGAAAGTCTAGCATGAAACCAAAAACTCAAGGTGTTTGAAGGATAGTGCAAATGTTTTATTAATATGCTTCTTGACTCAGATTTCGATCCTTACCAGGTCGGTCAAATGACTACTGTATCTCGTTTTGTATACAAGAACAAACATGGAGGACAAACAGGGAAAAAGGGGAAACACGATTTTAATTGATACTCGTGAACCAAATCTCACTCATTGAAATTTCCGATTGTAATAGCAAGTTTAATCACGTAACATCTCCTTATTGTAAGTATTTCCAATAGTCATATGGTTAAGCGTTAACAATCAGTTATTGATACCTGACCTGACCTACATATCAATTTACTTTACCTCTTATTTTTTCATGGCATTTAGTTAAAATCATCTCGCACCAAAGCTAAAATGGCAAACAAGAAGAATGAAATTACTTCAACTTCAAACCGACCGTCATGTTCTACTGTCGTTCTGTATCTGTGTGTTGTGGCGCTGTTTGTACGAGTGGAGCTGTTAAACTCTCACTTGAGAAAAGACATTGAACTCAGAGGTGAAACTGAAGAGAAACCTAATGACAAGAGGGAAGCGAAATCATTTCAAGGTATTAGCTTATGTGTCTGCTGTTTCTCTTAGTCAGATGTGTATCTCTGTGAGCGGCTAGTTTTTTATACACTCTATTATTCTTTAATCGATTAAAAAAACAAGGAATAAGTTATCACTTTTTACAACCGTGCTTTGAAAACAACTATTTCATCCTTTGATAAGAGAAAGAGGTGACGTCTTGAAAATGAACAAGTCTAGTTGCGTACCACATTATAAATTCCAGCTATCTATGTAATAAGCTTTTATTTTTGATGACGATGTGCACGGTTAATAAAAAATTGTGCAGAGTGTGGTGAAAATTCTGATCTAAAATAATCGACAGTTGTCATATTATGGGCGATTGAGCGAAATACCATGCAGTGTTCTGAAAATGTTCTCGTTTGCCTAGAGGGGCGGATTACGTTTCAGGCTTGCAGCTAAACAATGGAATTTAGTTGTTTAGTGTAATTTTGTCTTTGTTTTCATCCAAATACTTAAATTTAAATATTAATTTTAAGTTTAACTGAAAATAGAACTTTATTTCTTTATTCCGACTTGTTGGTGAAAATTTGGTTAGAGAAGAAAAACTCTTTCTTAGTCACCAGATGATAATTATATGATGTGAAAGCCACATGACACACTCTCAAGTTACAGACAATTCAGACAACTCTAAAATATATTTTTAGAAATGACTGTATAGCTTACAAACAACCTTTCCTTTCGCAATACGATATAGCATATCAGTAAAGTACAACAGCAAAAACTTTGCTAAGCTCTAAGATAACTCTTTGCGTTTCAAGGGAACCTATATTCATACACAGGGTACATGGCCAGTCGCTCTAGAAGTAGAAGAAGCTTGTCTACTGCGGACTATCAAAACATCAGTGTGCAGGTCAGAAAGGAGTTCGCCCAGCAAATGAAGCTCCTCACTTCAGATTATCTGTGTTCTACCCCTCACAAGTTCTGCATCATGCGGGGTCCACCCGGCTCTCGGGGTCCCCGGGGAAAAAGAGGCCGAAGGGGCAAGACTGGTAAGAGAGGGCCACCAGGTCCCCCGGGTAAGGACGGTAATAGCGGCCCACAAGGACCTCCCGGACCGATGGGACCAAGAGGAGAACGAGGAGAATCTATCTCAACCCCAACAGTAGTTGTATCACCACTTTCACTGTCTGTCAATCAAAGCAACACAGCAACGTTCTTCTGTGGAGCGCACGGTAATCCCAAACCGCAAGTGATTTGGACAAAGGTGAATGGCTCCCTGGCAGCCGGTAGGACAAGAGTGGACTCTATGGGTAAACTCATGGTGACAGCCGCTGAGTACAGTGACAGCGGTACATATAAATGTACAGGCCGGAGTGTTCTTGGACAAGATGAAACCACAGTGAATCTAGTGGTTCAAGGTACAATGGTGAATGCTGGGCTAGCTAGTTTGAAAATATATGACCAAAAATTTTAGGTAATGGTCCGAGTAAGTGGTAGGCAACCTCCCATTCTTCTGCGGCGTTTCGTTTTTCTTTCCCAACCAGAATTGAAGCAACTTTAGTTTTAAAACATCTCTCAAGAAGTTGAAAGATCGCTCTGAACATTTTTAATATCCCTAAAAGTTGTCGAGATATTCAGATTTGAATTTTCAATCCTGTCACGAATTAAGGGTTTAAAAAAAGGAAAACCATTGCCTTTTGTAAAACATGAGGATTTTTCTTATTGTAATGGATCATCAATTGAAATCGTAGATACCATCGAAACTTGATATTTTATTTGTGAACAGTTATCGTCATCACGTGCATCTTGCCAAGTTTAACTACCAACTGACCTTCAAAAGCTGTCCACGAAACACAAGTTTTCGTAATTCTAAAAATCAGGAAACACAACTTATGATGTCACTAAATTAAAAGTCCTGACGTGAACAAAGTGGTAAAACTTTTTTATGTGATTCATTCATGAGGTATAACATGTACAAGCCCGTGATCCGTTATTGGGGTGATAAAAACACGATCGTGATCCGCTATTGCTAAGTTCGTGATTCGTAATTCTATCAAACATCTCATATCGTGATCCGTAACAGTGTTCAAAATAATCTTGACCTTGCACGTGATTCGTTATCTGATAGCCCCCTTTACCACCCTTGTGAATTTCTCGAGAACTAATTATGGTGGTGAAAAATTTTAAAAGTTAACCATCTTTAGAGATTTTAAAAGATTTTTCCGAATAACAATTAAATCTTTTCTCGAATTTTGAACTTCCTATTTATGCATTTTAAGTTTAAAGTATTGTGCTGCTCCGTTTGTCATTAAAATAATATACGGATATGATAAAAATAAAATTGACGTGATCTGTTTGCGGAGATTAATATAAGCTGAGCTTTTGATATGATCTCAGACCAAAAAATGTTCGGTTTTGAGATCAAAGCATTTAGATAACAAGCTTACGCATTTCAGTTTAAAGTTACCGTATACCTTCAGGGGTGTTTTTCGACAAAACGATGCAGTGCGCTTGTTTTAAACTGTAGGTACCTAAACCCATATATTAATTAAAGCTTATAGAACTGGCTTTCGAACTATATTAAACGTTTTGAATCTTTAGATTTTTTACGTTTTCTAAAAACGAGCGACAAAATCGCCTTTCGAAAGTTACAAGTCCAAGCGATTATTGATATTTAATGATTTAATTAATCCACCAGTTTCCATAGAAACGTTACGGCGCTTTTTCGAATTAAGGTTTAAAAAAAGTCTTGAGACCGTACAAAAATTGCTCTAAAACAAAAAATCTTTCGATAAGCAAAAAACGTAGACACGTTTTGGTTTTTCATAATTTATATTGAAGAAGCTACTGTGAAAATTTTAGGGGAAACGAACAAATCCCCTTTGAGTTGGAACTCTCGAAAGGCGATTTTGTCGATCGTTTTTAGAGAACGTACAAAAATCTAAAAATTTATTTTAATGCAAAATTTTAATATAGCTCTATAAGCTTAAATTTGATGGTTAGGTATCTGTTTGAAAACAGACGCACTGTATCTTTTCGGTGCAAAACATCCCTGCATACAGTATACAGTAACCTTAAGTTATCCTGCGAGCAGAGATCTCTACATCTCATATCCACACGAAAAACGAGTGGAAAGAGAGACTGCAAACAGCCGCTCGATCTTTTGAAGCTGCCGCTATCCAAAACCTTGGACCAACCACACTGGTCTGAAACTGGTTTGATGGCTTTGTGGCCACGCAATTATATCAACCGATGTCTTTTGGCAAGACTACGATATTCATTGCCATAATAGCATATCATACGCTGACTTTTCAAAACCACATACGGCAGAGCATGAGCTTTTTCTGAGATAGAAAACGTGATGCATTCTGGTCTGGCATCAGTTCAAACATCTGTTGTTTATATTGCCAAATATGGTGTTGTTTGTACTGAAGCTAGACCAGAATGCACTTTGTTGCACTGAGAAAAGGTCAATGCTCGACTGAGATTCGAGCGGCTGTTCACAGAGGTCTCTGTCCTCTCGTTTTTCATGGGAATACGAAAGATCTATGATTGCAATTAAGTAAGACTGAGGTGAAATAGTTGTTGCTGTTGTTAAGCCCAGTGAGAGACGGTCTGACCACAGAAAGCTAAGATTAAATATAGTATAGGTCTGCCTACAAACGGGACATTCACTTTATGCCATCACATTGGAGAAATTGGTCTTCAGCTGTAATACTGATATTATCAATTCCATTTGCTTGCATTTATTTACAATATTCTTTCCTGTTAGTTTATTTTGCGACAATTTCCCCGCATCTTTCAACAAGGCCGGAACATCACTTCCTGGACGACTTGAGATCAAGAATTGCGCTGAGGTAAAAATGAAAAAAAATTAAGGAGTTTTAAAGAAATTATTCAAGGTATTTAGAGTGATTTTTCAAGAAATCGTGTTAGTGGTATTATGTTATAAAATATATTTTGATATCCTTACAAACGTCATTTGAAGAAGATTTTCAAGAAAGAAATTTTCTTTAGTTATAGTTATGTATGTTTTTATTATAAGGGATACTAGTGGGCAGCACACTTTACGATAAACAGGACGTTGTATTTTGAGTATCGGCTGATTTTCTAAAATTTAAGGGCATTTCAAAAAAGAGAATTGGATCTAAGGAGTTTTATAAGGAGTAGCACGAAGCCTGTGATGTTTCTAGAAAGAGAAAACACGCGCAAATATATAATTTGATAAAGATTTTAAACAACAAGAAATAAATGCCAAACATTAATGGCTCGCTATGCGGACTGGAGCAAGGATCAAGAAATAAAACAAAATCAGTTTTCGAGTAACGTCCTCATGCCTTTTGATTTAGATTAACTTTCCGTGGTCGTTATAAATTATATATACCTTACCATTGCTCATTTCAAAATTTCTCCACGAAGCTACTGGGAAAGAGACCAGTTCGACCATTCCGTTCTAAAGTCCCTTTAAACCAACCGTCTGCCCGCCTCTTGCTGACGTACACAATGTCACCAACACCAAGTTCCAGCTCAGCTTCGCTCTGAGGAGGGTACGCCACAATAGCTCGGTACCTACAAAAGTGATCATCACTGTCATCATAATCATCATCATCATCACCACCACCATCAACACCACCATCACCACAATCATCATTACCACCATTACCATCATCATCATCATTGCCACCATCACCATCATCATCATCATTATCATTATCACCATCACCATCATCATGATCATGATCATCACCATCATTACCACCATCAATTTCATCAACACTACCATCATTATTGTCACTTATTCACTGACGCAAAGCATCAAGATAGAAAGGTTCTTTTTAACTTTTTTCAGTTTTTTTAGGGTCGGTTTGCCTTATGGTTTATTCACATGTTCTTTGAAAAAAATTGTCATCGACTATTATCACTTATCATTACAATTTTCGTCATTTATTCACAATGAACATCACGTACCTAACTAGATATAACATCCGGTTATTTGTCTTAATTTGTCACAAATTATCTGGAATCACTGTTTTCACCTAATTTATCAATCTAACTTCAACTGTTATCAATAGCCCCGTTCAAAATAAAAGCAGTTTAAGGGACTATTCATTTTTTACGTGGTAAGGGTAGCTGGCGTACTTTAACGGAGGGATCACCTAAACAACTTGGGTCTAAAAATGCAGTCATCCCAAAAAAACTTTGGAAAATGGGGAGCACTCAAACAAGTGTGGTTTAATGGCCGTGCCTCAAAAATTATTGTGAAGACTGGGGGAACATCCTCATTTTTTGAGAAGATATCTTGAATTCTATCAGGCCCCCCTACCTTATAAAAATGAACAGTCCCTATATTATAAAAATTGATAAATAACCAACCTTTCCCTCGGTGGAGCGTTTTCGACTCGATGTCTTTGCCTTGGTTCTCTCAAAGTCTGAAAGACAACATGCAAATGTGATGCAAGCTAGCTAAAATCCCTTTACGAGCTAAACCGGCCCATTGGAGCTGGTGTTTATCTCTGTAGTGGTAAGCGGATGAGAGTCGCTAACTCCCCGTGGATGTACACTAATCCATCGCAGGTTAGCCCCACAGCAGAAGCTGGTAACCTTTTACCGGCCTTTGGAGGATGGAAAGCTCAGTCAATTTTGGGGAAAAGAAGGTTAAGATTACAGTATACCTTCAGGGCTGTTTTGTGTCAAAACGATACAGTGCATCTGCCTTAAACATAGACACCTAAACCCATACATTAAATTAAAGCTTATAGAGCTGTCTTTTGAACTATACTAAAAATTTTGAATTAAAATGAAACTTTAGAATTTTTTTACGTTCTCTAAAAACGAGTGACAAAATCGCCTTTCGAGAGTTCCAACTCAAAGGGAATTTGTTCATTTACCCTAAAATTTGCAAACTAACTTCTCAATATATGAAGGACTAAAATGTGTCTGCATTTCTTGTTTTTCAAAAAACTTTTTGTTTAAGAGCAATTTTTGTACGGTCTCTAGACTTTTTTAAAACCCTTATTGGAAAAATCAGCATAACTTTACTCTGCAATTGAATATAAAAAATTCGACATGTACTTTTGGTCTGCAAACTGGTGGATTAACTAAATCATCAAATATCAGTAATAGCTTTGACTTGTAACTTTCGAAAGCAGCTATTTTGTCACTCATATTTACAGAACATAAAAAATCAAAAGATTAATTTTAATTCAAAATTTTTAATAGTTCAAAAGTCTGTTCTATAATCTTTAATTTGATATATGGGTTTAGGTATCTACGGTATAAAACAGACACACTGTATCGTTTTGATACAAAACACCCCTGAAGGTATAAGGAAACCTAAACACAAAGATGTGTTCAAAACACATTTAGTTTATTTCTTTCATAAAAATGCAAAATCTCACAACCTGGCAATGTTAAATCATCATTTTAAGCTTTATAGTGGTATGAAATCACACGTGTCAACCAGTCAGAATATATATGTACTCTCTAAATTTTAAAAAAAGTAAAACATTAATGCACAAGTTTAATATAAATATTCGTGGAGACCACAGTGTACTACCTAGGCAGAAATAAAAGGACCCAGCACACTTTTTTCCCCCACTGCCTTGCCGTTTTCATCGTGTTTAGATGTCACTTTTAAAGCATTGATCAATGTTATTGTTGCAATGAAGTTGTAATTAAAAATTCAAAAATGCTTTTTGGGAAGCAGTTTGCGTAAAAATGCATTTTCATGGACTTCAACCTCGCCTTGGTCCATAATAACGTAAAAAAAGAACTTGGCCAATATCCAGCCATATTCACCTCACCCTTTTCAACGCATATATATTGAAAATTTGACTTATTCTGAATATTTCCGAGTTTCCTTTAACATTATTCGGGTTACGGTCATTCGCACTCTCTTGTTTATAGTTCCACTTTTTAAAGCCTCAGTCACAATGGCCGGTAAGACTTGTGGCACTGGAAATGGAATGGGCCAAACCTTCTTCTCTTCACCAATGCCCTCATCATTTCTAATGAAACAATTTTTGTTAGAATAAAAAGATATAAATATAACTTAATATAGATCTCCAAAAACATAAAACAATTTAGGTAACAAATTATCATCTAGATGAACTATTTGGCTCTCAAGTTATTTAAAATACCAG
>JAOCNB020165062.1:0-10036 GCA_026546465.2 Palythoa caribaeorum | reverse complement strand
AAAATTTGCTTACTTTCCGTTGTTTCATCTTTAATTGCAGAATAAATCAACGCTTGGCTTTGTTTGTCAAAGGTAAGAATATAGATAATGTGACCAGTTAGAAGAACCTCTTAGATAGATAAACAAACTGTTATAAAAGTACGACAACACACGTACAAAGTCCAACTTTGACTTAGTCTAAAAGACTATAAAGAAATTGTAAAGATAAGCGATTCCATTCATCATGCACTTTAATGAATTTCTGCTAAAACGTTTCCTTATCGTTGTTGAGGAATCACGTGATTATTACTGGGAAACTACTGTTTAAACATTTGTAGAAAACGGAAGGTTTAAGCTACTATATGATCAAAATCCGCTGTATTAAGAGATAAATAAACGTCAGCACATATTTGCTCTTAAGGTGCGCCCTGAAGGTTGTGAGCATAAACGTCAGAACTATGTATCAAACAGTATCATATATGGTTAGATATGTATCAAACAAGAAAAATCACAGACGCCAAGAGAGAAATGGAAACGTACAATATCGAAGTGCTAGGTCACAACGGGATCTCGAGCGTTGGGCTTGGACAACGCTCCCTGTATACAGTAGGCTATCGAAAGACAGCAACCAAAGTATCATAATTGGATTTCTCGCTCCTTGACCTGAAGCGGAGTGTGTCGCCAACGATGGAGACTGATGGAGTAATGTTGTGGACGTCCTATGCTCCTACAGTTATCCGGTCGAACGGTCTTTATTCTGCTGGTCAGTGAATTCTACATCTCAATTCGACAATGGTTTGGGAAAACACTTCTAATCTACGGTTTTCTCAGTAATTTTTTTTCTATAATTGGCATTTACTCGATCCTTGACAGTTGGAAATAATAAGGACCCTTGGTTTTTTATTGCGTCTGACTTATGATTGACACAAACTGTATTAGCTAAGGCCGAGAGCTGAATCACTTGTCACCGACAAAGAGAGATGTTACAGCACAGCTGATGCAAATTATACTTTCTACAAAATTTATAACAGCAATGAGACAGACTCGGAGATGCTTTTGTCGTGTCAGCTGTTAAACAAACTAGGTTCGGATCCTCTCTATTCATCAGGGCGATACCTATACATTCAGCTAACATCTCGTAAAGACTGGACTCTTGCAAATGAATATGCAGACTTAAAGATAGTCTTTGAACCAGTACCAGTCGGTAAGTAGTTATAACAATAAGGAGATTTCGGTAATAATATATTTTGCCCCCTGACTCAGAATCCAGATGGTGTATGGATTCTGGATCCCGGTATATGGATTCTGGTCCTAGTATGTGGATTCTGGATCCCAGTATGTGGATTCTAGATCCCGGTTTGTGGATTCTGGGTCCTAGTATGTGGATTCTGGGTCCCGGTATGCGGATTCTGGGTCCTGGCATGCGGATTCTGGATGCTGGTGTACGGGTTCTGGATCCTGGTATGCAGCTTCTGGATCCTAGTGTGTGGATTCAGGATCCGGGTATGCGGATTCTGGTTCCTGGTATGCGGATTCTGGATCCTAGTGTGCGGATTCTGGATCGTGGTGTGTGGATTCTGGATCCTGGTATGTGGATTCTGGATCCTGGTGTGTGGATTCTGGATCTGATTCTGGGTTGTGGATTCTGGATCCTGGTATGTGGACTCTGGATCCTGGTATGCGGATTCTGGATCCTGGTATGTGGATTCTGGGTCCTGGTATTTGGATTCTGGATCCTGGTATGTGGATTCTGGATCCTGGTATGTGGATTCTGGATCCTGGTATTTGGATTCTGGATCCTGGTATGTGGATTCCGGATCCTGGTATGTGGATTCTGGATCCTGGTATGTGGATTCTGGATCCTGGTATGTGGATTCTGGATCCTGGTATGTGGATTATGAATCCTGGTATGTTGATTATGAATCCTGGTATGTGGATTCTAAATCCCGGTATCTGGATTCTTGGTCTTGGTATGTGGATTGTGGATCCTGGTATGTGGATTCCGAATTCCAATCGTCTGGATTCCAGATTCCATGTCATTTCTAACGTGGATTCTGGATCCAAAAACAGCGTGAATTCCATTTCGATTCTCTATTTTCGGAGATATTTCTTTTCAAAAATGATACACTGGCATGAATATACTGTTTCTGAACATGAAAAAAAAAATCACAAATAAAAGACTTTGGTGTTCCAATGTCATGTGCAAATTTATGTTTAAAAAAATATCAAAACTACAATAATGTAAAATAATGCCTTTTTCACAGGCTGGTTTACATATGACGGGAACCCGACCGCGGATTCGTAAAACGTATGAATTCAGATTTCATTAACTTGGATTTCGGATTCCAAAGGTCTTGTAGATACCGATTTCCAAAGCCTAAGATACGGAGGAATCGGGATTCCGTTGCAGTGGCGATATATTTAAGCATCCCAGAGTTTGCTTTACGTCTGAAAGGGATCGAGTTATGCTCAAAAATCAACCCCCAGGCATTCCACGCTAGTTGGTGGCGTGTAGTAATTCTTTATTGCAAGTTTATATCATATTTTGAACCATGAACCTCTTTTCTTTCCCTATAGGTACATCATGTTCCACGTCCAACTCTGCCATCCAAAATGAAAACATTGTTTTAAGTAGTGCATCAGGAACTATAACCTCTCCTGGGTTTCCTTCGACCCAACCATCTGGACTCAAGTGTGGGTGGAAAATCTCTGTACCAAAAGGCAACGCTATCAAGCTTGATTTTATTTCTTTTAAACTTGGGAACTGGCGGGCGTACAACAATGAAGTCAACGTTTATGCAGATCATTTCAAGTCACAGTCATCACTATTCCGTGCATACAATAAGAAACCATCGTTTGTTTCTTTCAGTCCACATCGTTTTGCGTTAATTGAGTTAGACTTAGTGGATAAAGTGACTGGTGAATATGGAATGAGGGTTATGTATAAACCAGTCCGCCAAAGTGAGTATTACCACAATACTGTACTGACACTTTCTATGTATTATAACAATGGTCTTAACTAGATAGATTCTTATTATGCTTTTTATGTTCATCAATTTGTTATTTCTTTTTACCACAAGATGCTCTTACAAAATTAAAATTCGCACGAACGCACAAGAATCAAACACAATAAAATCAGGATGAAATAATCCAGTTGTGCGATTAGAAGCATGGCGAAAAGACTTTTTGCTCGCATCTGTGTTTGCTTCATGGGAAAGTTTATTAGCTTTTTGCTTCCGGAGAGGATCTTTTTCGTGCCTTGCATTAGTTTCTTATACCAGGGACTTGTACTAGTTATTCCAAGTGTCACGGTTTTGTCGTGAGACTCCTATTTGCCCTGGCGCCTCAAGTTTAAAGCCTCTGTTCCGTGTGCTTTGGATAGAGGCCAGACACCAGGCTATCCTCCTATGCTGCCAACATAGTATTTGCTCTAGATGTTACTACAGTCCTTCGTCAGATCTCATTTTTTAACTTTGTTTTAAAAAATATATATTAGAAGCATAGAAAATCAGAAAGGTTATGACGTCATATCAGGAACTCACAACGGGATATACAACAAATAACAATTATCTCATGTAATACTTCTCTAACGAACTTGAAACTTGGCACCATCATTACACTCATAAAAACGCATCTATCTATTTGAACCTTGAGGTTGCTATAGCAACACACTTAGTCCCAGTCCTCTTATCTCTTTTGTTTTTGCTGTAACCAAACATTTTGTCGTTCAAACATCTAGTTAGCTGGTCAGCATCAGCTGTGTTGGACACTATCCATAATGATTCAAAAAGGTTTTATTTTAACTTAAAGTGCCAAAACCATTTGTTTTGCTTCAGAGGGAAGAAGGGACTGAGACCTAGATTGTTGTCTAGTAACAATGTAACAGACATTATTATATGTGTTTTAGTAAAAACTTCAGATACAAAAAACTCTTCTCTAATCAAAAAGGTCTTTATGGGGACTCAGGTTGGCCTAGTGGTTGCAACTGTGCAAGGTTTCTGGATACTTGAGCAGTTATTTCAGGAAGTAACTAATGTTTTGTGGTTTACACCATTGTAAGTTCCTGAATTGACGTCACAACTTATCCCTTTCCCAATTTGTATGTTTAAAAAACGTTAATATCTGCAGAACTGACAATTTTCTTAATTTCCTACATGTAAATTTTATAGAAATCTATATCTCACACTTCTTAACGTTTGGAGGTTGACATGAAATAGCTTTGTTACTTTTCTCTGGCAACATCTAGCACCTTAGTTAAGATATTTCAATATACGTTCTTTTCTATTGTGTATATGTAATTACTTACAGTTAACATTTATAATTATTTACTTTTTTGCATGCACTCTCAGTTAACTCAGAGAAATGCAACTCCGGGAATGGTGCAACTATTGATGTTTTCGGAAGTGAAGGTGTGTTTATCAGCCCTGAAAATTACTCCAACAAGAAGACGTGTCGTTGGAACATTACGGTACCTGTTGGGTATGTTGTAAAACTTCTTGCACACCGAACTTTGGGTAGCGAGTGTTCAAGAAGCGGCAAAGTTTATAACGGTGGAAACACAGCCAGTAAAATACTAGGTGATCTTTGTTTTGACACCTCACCAATGTACTCGAACGGTCGCCATGTCTTGGTCGAGTTTAAAGGAATTGGGCAAAGTGGGCAGTTCTTTGGTTATTTTGAGGCCGTCAAAGCCGCGCCTCTTTCATTTGCATGCCGAGGACATAAACTTAAAACCTTAACTGCTCCCTCAGGTGGAATTGCAAGTTACAGTTATCCACTGCTATACCCCAATGAAGTGTTTTGTAAATGGAAGATTGAGGTGGCTTTGCCGAAGTTGGTTAAACTCACCTTTAAGAATTTTTCTTTGCAAGAAAGTAGTGACTGCGAAAAAGATTATCTGTTGATTAGTGGAAGAAGTCTGCCGGGTTTTCATGAGCAAAAGTTTTGTGGCAATGTTAAGCCGGCTGACGTTATCTCGATAGACAATGAAATGGAGATGCAGTTTCGTTCTGATCTTGTTGGTCGCTCTGAAGGCTTTGAAGCAACATATGAAGCTATTGATGATGGTAAGTGCTTAAATTTCCTGTTATTTTGTACTTCGTCAAAGTTCTCTTGCACAGACTTCTCCGGCTTCCAACGAACGCAAGATAGAAAAATAGTCGACGCTTGTAGTCTAGAGACCATTAGTTATTGGGAGTTGTGTTCATCCAAATAGACGCCCTCCCGCTCTTTGCTGGGAACTTGTGCAGACTATGATTAGTGATCTCGTACATTTGCGCTGCACTTCATGTTTCCTCCTATTGGAAAATTTGAGCTTCTATTTGTGTAAAAACTACACCTAATGCTATTTTAAAATCTCAAGTAAAAACTAAAATTTAGTTTTTATGCTCAGCTACATTTGATTCGTCCACTGTACACTGTACCATTAAAAAGCACGATTATAATAAGCCGTTAAAAATCTTTGTAAACAAAAATAGTCTACTAGCTGGCTGGCTTGTTTAGCCCTTACGGTTATTCCAGCCAACCAGCACCTATCAATTTTTCAACCAACGGTACTGTGTTAAATAATTTGTATATTCAGGGTGAATAAATCGTTGTTGTTGTTGTTGTTGTTGTAATACGCATACTTCAGGTCTGAAAAAAAATCATAAATCTCGTTCAGTAACTCCCAATAAATCTCCCATTTTGATTTTGTAAAAGAACAGTATTCCCAAAAAAAATGAGATTGTGAAATCTGAAGATCCATTTAACAGAGGGTTTCTAATAAGGTCAAGGGGGTTGGGAAAAAATTGAAATTTTAATACGCGACGGGGGTGGGGAGTGGAGGAGAGACGTTTATTTGGCACTAAAGAGTAATTATGTCTATTGCGTTAAGGCATCGGCTGATTATGAACACCAAAATTATTTTTCTTTGTTGTTTCACTCCATAGAAAGTTGGGGAAACTGTAGTGCGTCAGGAATAGAGTTCAACCAACCATCTGGATACTTCTTTAGTCCACGGTTTGTAAAAAACTACATATTTCTTTATACATTATTGTTTTGACTTAAGCTAACGCTTGAAACAAAGAGATTGTATTATAACACGAGTTGGATACCGTTCGCCTGTTTATGAGATGATACGGAAAACGCCGAGTAAATAAAACCGAATGCAAATTATCATCATTTCATAATTAGTTTATTACACGATCTATTGTACAGGTTCCCGCGGGTTCTTAAATAGTCTTATTTTTGATTTCATCTTTTTCTTCCATGCACTTTGCCGTAGTTAACTAGATCAGTGCGCTTTTCCTTTAGTTTGACAGTATGTAGAGGAATGGAAAGAGGGATTTGGCAATAAAAAAGATCGATAACTACCGCCAAACCTAAAACAGAATGGTGCTTTGGTTAGCGGACGTTTTAACATGCTTCCGTTAAATATTAACTCCTAAAATATTTTTTTAACTTCATTAAAATTCTCTCAGAAATTATTTTCCATAAAAAAATTACTTTTCCCTTAAACCGCATCAAAACATTTCAAAATACTATAGCGAATTGTATACCTTCCAAATATAATCCGACTACGAAGGAACTATATTCCAAAATTTTGTCAATATAACAAAAATAGAGAAGCGCCCCCTAAATGGTCTTGTGACAACATGGCTTAAGTTTCTGATAATATTACTCTATTTTTAAGCGTTGACTTAAAGCAGTTTTCGTAAAACAAGGAAGTTCATCCACTGAAACTTTTTTTTCTCACACTACCTCAGGCATCCAGGATTTTTCCCGCCCGGTGTAATATGCACGTGGACAATTACAGCTCCCGCAGGTCGTCACGTGCGACTACAGATCAAAATGAAAACGATGCCATCTACCTGCGATAGCGCATCTGTCATCATTCGCGAAGGAGCAGATAGAAGAGGAAAACTTGTGAAGAGAGTTTGTGATTCGTTGGACCCTCCTGTCATGTTTTCGAAAGGCAACCGTTTCTGGGTACAGTTTCGATCAGCCTCAGGATCTAAACAGTACACTAGTGGTTTTAACGCATCTTACGAAGTGGTTCGTTCACGTAAGTTTCGGAGTGTTCATTGATTATCAGCAATCTCGGTAAATGGGTCCTTTGTAGTACTTGGTCACGTGACCACAATTAATTAGCTATGCATGACAAAGTGATGTTCAGAAATGGAAATAGCAGGTTAACATTAGTTACAAGGCGTAGTTTCAAGTCTCAATGTCAAGTACTTCAAAAATTAAAGCAAATTTAAAATTTAATTATTTTCTAAGGAAATGTATGTGAAAATGGTACTGGAGAGCAAGGCTTGCTTGCCAGGTCATACAAATCCTTAGAAAATATCCTAGTACTAGTTTCTGTTGCTTGCTTTGTTTTACCTATTTGAAGTCAGTAATCGAAACTTTGCCATTTTACTAATGTCAATCTGCTCTTTCAATTTCTGGATACCAGTTTGTCATAGCTGATTGATTTAAGGTAGCTGTGGTCACGTGACCCCAACCTGCAAAGGGCCCTTTATAGTTACATGTTACATGTAATTATATCTCCGATGGAATTGTTGTTATTAAAATTCCGAAAGCCAATAGTGCGGTACAGCGGTTTCAACATGAAAATACACTAAAACGAGGTTATCGGGCAAAAACTTTGGCAAAACTACTGCGATGGCCTCGTTTCCATGTATTTTCATGCAAAAACCGCTGTACAATATTAACGTCTTGCGAAACTAGAATTACAGCCATTGGTTTGTATTTTGAAGTTTCGGTATCTAATGACATTTTTAAAAAGTTAAAAACGTTCACTGATAAAACTTTTAAAAATGCTTGCTTTCGGCAACCGAAACTGTTTAACGTTTTTTAACCTAATTGCGATGCATTTATATTTTTAATGACATTTTATCTTTTTCTAGTGCCACTGTCAACAGCCTGTTCCAGTACAAACCCATTTCTGACACTAGAAGGTACAACCGGTTCACTGGCCAGTGACGGTTATCCAAACAACTACAGCAACGAGGCAGACTGCTCTTTTAGACTTAAAAGTCCCAGCAGTATGGACGCCATCGTGCTTACTTTTGAAACGTTTGATCTTGAACGGAGTGAGGATTGTGAGGCAGATTATGTGGAGGTTTACGACTCCATTAACGCCTTTGGTGAATCAATGGGTAGATTCTGCGGTAGCACCATTCCAGAACCGCTGAAGTCATCTGGTCCGTACATGGCTGTGCGATTTAAAACAAACGGCAGTGGGCGTTACCCAGGATTCAAGGCGAACTTCTCGACAAAATGTAAGGCAAAATATCAACTGGCTTAACACCAATCAGTTTATTGGAATCTCACTTCTCTCTTCTTAAATCATACAAAATAAACCACCAGTACTAGTTTTAAGAAAAAAAAAAGAACTATCATCATGTGTTCAAGTTCAAGTTTATTTTTGACATTTAACATTTACAATTGGTAACAAATTATTAACAATCAATTGACATGTAAATAATGAAAAAGCCTATAAGAAACTGCGAAAGCTTATAAGCTATGGGCTTCCTCAGATAAGATAATAGGTACTGTCATGCCACGTTTTAAAACTAAATCATAGGTATATAAAATCAAAAATATGTATACATCACAAGACAAAGATAGCTTCTTAAACGTTAAAAATCGAGAAAGATGATGTTCTTAATCATTTTTCAAAATAAACCAAACTAAATGCGTTACAAATATCGTGCGATAGAGAATTAAAAAGTTTATAGCACCTTGAAAACGTACGAAAACCTCCTGATATTAATGCTCTGTAGAAATGTAAAAACTGAATTTAAGTTGCAAGTTTTGTGTAACTGCATTTGGTTTATCAAATTAAAGATATCAGGAAGAAAACCGTTGGAGTAATGATACATAAATTTTCCCGTTTCATATTGATAGATATTGTCGAAATTCAAGATACGCAAATCTTTAAAATGAGGATCCTTATGAAAACAGAGAGAAACTTTTAATATCACACAAGTAGCCTTTTTCTGTAGAGTAATAATACATGTGTGATCGAGTGGAACATGTCATCAAATGTATTCTTTCTTACTTTTCTAGTGTCTACGAAATACACAGTCATCATGGCAGTGTGTAGCACATTGGGTGCCCTGCTCTTGCTATCAGGCTGCTGTTGGGTTTGTAAACGCGTCTTTGATGATAGCGGAAATGAGCTAAGTGGAGGAGACTATTCTGGAGTGCCTATGGTTGATATCAAACAAAGCGGACAGCAAGTGTAGCTGCAGTAAACCGTTATGGAATACATTTACGTTTGATAATTTTGCTGATTTGATTTTAATCTGGAATAATCTAAAATCATTCTTTAGGAAGTCAGTTGGTATACAATACAATACAATACTTTATTGAACACTCCCCATTGGGGCTTTTCAGTGACAATGTACTTATAACATATTAAATTTTATAATTTTATAATAATCTTAACAGGGTTCACACAACCTGGGGAATCCTGGAAAAGTCCTTGAATTTTAGAAAACGAAATCCAAGCCTGGAAAGGTCCTGGAAAATCGATTTTTGCCTGAAATGCTCCTGGAAAATTTAAGAAAACCTTACCGAGAATTGCGTGTTAAGCCCATGCATGCATAAGTAAACAGAAGTTGGTGAAGTTATTGGACGAAATCATTCCAAAATAATGAAATTATGTCTTGGAAATTTATTAAATTTTCCTGTAAATGTCCTTGATTTTGGCTTCCAACCGTCTGTACGAACCCTATCGTAAAATCAATGGTTCATTTGTCATTTCTTGTCTATTAAATTAGTCGTTAAACGCAAAGTCAAAAATTTTGAATGATTCTTTCATCTTACAGAAACATTGCAACTGTCATTGAATCGATTTCAGGTAGGATTTGACCGCAGAAAATACCCAGCGTTGTAGTGAAACGTCTTCGTATTTATTTCTTACTATAATATACTCTTTGCAGCTAGAGGTCATATGGAACATAACATGCCAAGCTGGAACGCAAAAGATGATGATGATAATGATGATGATGATAATGATGATGATGATAATGATGATGATGATAATGATGATGATGATAATGAT
>JAOCNB020165033.1:0-10036 GCA_026546465.2 Palythoa caribaeorum | reverse complement strand
GGGTATACAATGTCCACTCCTGGGTATACAATGTCCACTCCTGGGTATACAATGTCAACTCCTGGGTATACAATGTCAACTCCTGGGTATACAATGTCCACCCCTGGGTATACAATGTCAACTTCTGGGTAAACTATACAATGTCAACTCCTGGGTATACAATGTCCACTCCTGGGTATACAATGTCAACTCCTGGGTATACAAGGTCCACTCCTGGGTATACAATGTCCTTCCCTGGGTATACAATGTCCATCCCTGGGTATACAAGAGCTGTCCATCCCTGGGTATACAATGTCCATCCCAGGGTATACAAGTCCATCCCTGGCCCACTGGAAAAAAACAACGAGAAGTGAAAGCCAAAAGCTGTACAATGTTTTCCCAATGCTCTCCAAAGTGATAAAAGTAAAATTTACGTTCTTGGGAATAGATATGTCTTGGGCACTTCTCAGAGATCATTTTAACAGCTCGGGCTAAAATTAGTTTGAGTTGGGCCAAAATGTATTTATGCATGTGCACACAATCTATAATTTACCATATTATGCAGGCACCACTTGCCAACTATACACACTGTTGGGTAAAAACTTCCCATAACTATCAATTGTAATTTACCACAATTAGATCGATTTTTGTTGAGCTAACATTATTACTATTTATGATTTGGATGACTCAGAGATTCTCCTAGTTTGTTCCTTGCAATGTGCCAGCTGAATTGTGAGCCCCAAGTAAAAGACCAGGAAGAGTTTATATTGGTTGTTGCTTCATGCACAGCTGGCAGTCCTCTAGTCACAAAATGGACACTGGATTCTTCCTGCTTGTGAGTCTTCTTATACCTATTATTATTTTAGAAGACTAAAAACTATGTTGGGCTTTGTAGATCAAGAGACGGTAACTAATTTTGACTGTTAAAACTAAATTATTGAAATAAAAACAGTTACTGCTTTAAAAATGTAAAAAGAAGAAACACTTTTACACGGAATATTTATCAGTGAGAAAAAGAGTCTGTGAACAAAGTCAATCTTTGAAAGCTGTTTTAGCCATTGATTGTCTTATGTAAATTAAAAAGTTGATGAACTCCCCATTTTCCTGTGTTGAAACAATAATTTATTGTGCTACTTTAAATGTTTAGTCTATGTATTGCTTTCAAAAAGTTCTGATAAGGAAACTAAAGTGTAAAGACTGTATAAGTTCTACAAAGTAATAAATGAACATGATATATTTCTTCATTCTCCTTGTCGGGTTTATGAACATACTGCATAGTTTTCATTTTTGTTGACGACATTTCGACAGTACTTACGCTGTCTTCTTCAGATCGTTTGATGTTGTTTTGAAAGCCAAGTTCACAAAATATTTCCAATAGTTTATATTTGCATGGGTGTTTAGTGGAATTTTCTTATTGTCTGTTGTTCTCATCGTCTCTAGGGATTCCAGGAACGTTCTTTTTTGTGTGTCAAACCGTTTTTATCAAAAATAAAAACTATGCAGAATGTTCATAAACCCAACAAGGACAAAGAAGAAATTTGTAGCCACCTGCTAAATAAGCGTTTCAGAAACAGAGGACATGACATAGTTTTCACATCTTTATTATCTATTTTTGTTTGCTGAGAACAGGAAAAAATAGCCTTGAGTTTAACACCCAAAATCAAAAAGATTTCCGGGAGAGAGTAAATTCCACAACTTTCTGGGAGAGCTTCATGAATCATGCAATCGGCCAAATTTTACCCACCTATTACGTCCACATTTCCATCTTTGTCAAATTCTAGCTACATCGCTATTGAATCATGTGATTTGTGAGCTTTTTGAAAAGTTTCTAATATCGGCTGATATCCATAACTAATATTAAGTGATCACCTCGAGAGAACATTAACTTTGTCGTCATATTAAACTCTGATATGCCTTTACTTCCACTAGCTTACTGGTAGTTTTATTCAATACTTTTTTCCTTTCGTCTTAAATAATGAATACCAAATCAAGCGGCAATTTGATATTTCAACAATAGTTGATATTTTGATATTACTTCGAGCTAGTAATGCCACTAAACATCTTTTACGAAGTATCTTACTAAATGCCACACTGAAGCTTGAGATGCAAGTTATTAGTTATCCAATGTCCAGTCAGCAGAATAGCTGCAGCCTTCTCAGTTAACTTGGACACCTATGGCAGGTTGATAACAGGACGAAATTTACTGTATTCTACGTCGTGTCTGTTCGGGTTTAGTAATGCTTGCACAAGAGTTAGTTTCCAATTCATTACAATAAACCAGAGTCTAAAGATAAGTTGATCATCTGAGTTATGACTGGCAACAGAACTTCTAGGACCTTGAGCACCAAAGAGGTTGGCATAGGATCTAGTTAGCATGATTTTTTAACTGCCTTATGTCTGAGCTGAGCCACCTGGTGTTGAATAAGGGCCTTGAAGGTACCGAATGGTTCACCAGCACACTCGATACAGCTATCATACTGTCATTCAGAGGAAACAACCTCATGAGCATCTAGAGAACTTCTAATGGAATCTATATTCTTTATCAAAAACACCTCCCCAGTGTGCGCTGCTGTGCAGACGATACACGCCATCTCTCATCCCTTTAAATTACTACTAAAATATAATAAAATGAATATCTAAGGATTCTGATATATAGTCTGTTACACTTCCAGTGAAACGATAGATTCAATTCAGGATTACTCTTTTCACCTTCAAGGCGATACATGGCATTGCATTGCTTTACCTTAGTGAGCTGGTCATGATTACAGGACATATTGCTTACAATTTACGCTTGTCCTGTTGTACATTACTTGTGCCACTTCCACAAAAGACAAGACGACTCTTAGTGACCGATCATTTGGAGTCACGGTACCTGTTCTGTGGAATACACTTCCAGCAGCACTATGAAATACGTCCAACTTAGAGACTTTTAAGCGCCTACTTAAGACACATCTTTTTTGAACTGCTTTTTGATATTTATATTTATATTTAACTTTCATTTTTATGTACAGTCATTGTATTCACTAATTTTTTCCTTCTTTTAATTTACGCGTTAGGTTCTTTTATAGGTTATAATGCTATTTTTATGATCTTGTAATGTTCGCTTGATCATTGCCTGGAAAGTGCACAATATAATTTTTTTAGTTATTATTATTATTATTATTATTATTATTATTGTTATTATTATTACAGGGGTTGCTGTTTGATACAAGCAATCGCTCTTGCTCACCATCGCTCGAGCAGATTTGTGTGTGCTTAGTTTATAGGATCTCTGACTGCCAAGCACGAGGCCTTGGGTACAATCCCTGGCCTTTCTAAGAGCTGAACATTTGTTCCGCCTCCTTTTGCCGCAGACAGGAACTTTAAGCCATTGGTCTAGTCTTGAAACTAGAAAAAAAAAACACTCTGGTGTTGTTATGAAAATCTAAAAAATTTAGAACTTACCAATCCAAACAAAACCCCAACAGCCAGAATTTTGAGAGCAGAAAAAATGTGACTTCTGAAACCTCAGCAGCTAGAAGTTCGAGGGCAGAAAAAACAAAACTTCCTTAACATCGATAATTCAGAACCCATGCTCTGTTTTGTCTCACACTTGATTGGTCTCACACTTGATTGGTCATGCCACGTGCTGTTGCATCATCTGCTCAGCAAGTGCTCGGCCAAAGCTAGCATGAAAGTGAGGCCGTTCAACATTTGCTGAATGAAGAGATCCTGAACAAACCTGATTAGGGAGCTTGTCAGCATAAGTATAGCATTATCAGTTCTTTTTAATTTTCTGACTTCTCTTCAACATACAGGACTGTAAGAAATGAGGTGCCCATGCCACTGACTTGTGATGTGACGCAAATAGTGTCGCTCAGTAGTGTTGATGGCTGTAGCAATCTACTGCTTGGTACCACCCTCTCATCCATTCTTATGTGGTAAGACTAAGAACCATGACTGCATTTGCCACAAATAGATAAAGTTTTTAACTGCAGAACTGTAATTTGAAGTTGTTCAAGAAAACCTTGTTTGGCGTTTGTGCAAGAAAAAATGAGGCTCGACAACAAACAGTTATACCTTCTTATTGTTAACTATTAAACGTGTTGTCTAGTCTCATAGTGTTAAAGATATTGGAGACATCAAGATACAAGAGCATTTACATTGAAATAAAGCCAGTGTTGTTTTATACAAAGGTTGGGTCTTTAACCCTGAGTTAAGCCAAAATTAAGCAGCAATTTCTCCTCTAGAGAAAAATTTGCGGCTCTAATAAAGTACTGTTTAGATTTTATTAGGAAAAAAATAATAATGCTGAAATTAAAGCTCAAACCAGACTCTGCATGGTGCAAAACAGGACGCCTAGTTAAGCACTTAACCCCGGGAGGGGCGGGGACGGGAGGGGGAATGGGGCACTCCTATATTTTTTCGATGGGGGAAATTCGAAAGGGATTTATATGTTAACCAAAAACGAATCCCTAGCTTAAGAATCTTGTTCCAAAAGAAATCCTGACCATTTTTGGTGTAACAGAAAAATCCCCAAGATGTTTTTGTAGCAGAATCATGTTTGTGCTGCAAGCTGTGCCAGTGTATGAAAGGCTTGTCATTATCTTGTTTTGTTTGTGCGATTGTGCAAGTATATCCGGCATGACAAAATCCCACTACTTCAGGCAAAATTTGAGACCAAAAAAATCCTTTGGACTCTTGGTCAGTCTTAACCCTTTCAGCCCTAAACATGACAAATGGCGTGTTGGTAAATTCTCCCGACTGAGCTCCATATTTCCTGAATAAGTAGTTTAGGAGAATTTGGCTTTTCAGCTTCCACAGTTTATTCCACTTGATCAATTCCTTATTTCTCATTACCAGTTGTTTTATTTTGTTTGAGTTGTGTAAGGAGAGGATAGATGTTGATAAATTGCTTGGGGCAGAGAAGCCATTCCTCTATTCAACTCTATTAGATTGAATACAGGACAAATATACTAAGATAAGCCCCATTACATGAAAACAGCCGAGATGCAAATCATCAACAATCTTGTCTTTGGAGTTATCTTTATTCTATTAATTCTTTTTCAACAATTATGAATCCTTCATTGTGTATTCTCGTGAGAAGTATTGAATTCAACACACAAAGAAAACCCATTTTGCGATTATGTAATGCCCTTGCGTATTTCTTTGATTTTTTTCAGGAATACCAGTAAAAACATGCTCATAAAAGAAATATCTCTTGAAAGTACTGGCTTATCTTCTATTTGCTGTTCGAAAGCCCTGAGTTACAAGGTATAAACATTGTTTTTAGTTACGTTATTACGGCGGCGTGGTTGGCGAAGTGGTAGGATCTCTGTCTTCTAACCACAAGGTCCCAGATTCAAACCCTGGATCAGCCTTCTTTTCCGCAATAGTTTACTTAGCTTTCCATCTTCCTGAGGCTGGTTAAACGAGTACCAGCTTCTGCTTGGGACTAACCTGTGATGGATTATTGTCCCGGCCAGGGGGAGTCAATGACTCTCATCCACTTATCACTACAGAAACTGGAGATAAGCACTGGTTTCAATGGGCCACTTAGGCTCGTAAATGGATTTAGCTTAGATACGTTATTGAAATTCGTTCTACAAATCATATATTACATCATAAGTTTTATATGCCTTGAAATCATAAAAAAATTACGTTTTTCTTTGCAATGTTCTCTCAAAATTGTGAAATATAGTAAACCTAGTATTTGTTTCAAGTGCTTTGACCAAGCCCAAAATAGCAGTCACTTATCTGGATGGAAAAAATAAATCTTTTGAATTTTTTGAAAAGGAATCAGTAAAAAGCTCGAAGCTGGTGTTGCCATAATGCTGAGTGTAAATATTGCAGGCTTCTTATTTTTCTGGAAATCAGGGAAGACTCGGAAACTCCAAAAATCACGGAAAGTCAAGGAATTTTGAGAATGCCATAAGAAGGAAAACCTGTTTGGATGTCGTATGCAAACAATACTGAAGGCTTTAAACGGAAAAGTGGAGCCATGTCTTTAAACAGTCAGCCTTTAGCTGCATTGCAGTCTAGGTAATTGTGGAGATTTATCATGGAATTTTAGAACTGACTCAAGGAAAAATCAGGAAATTTAATAGATAATGTATGATGATGACCAGTAAGGGTAGTAATGTAACATTTATTTACTGTAAAAATTCACTAAAGAACTGACCATAAGCTTTCCTAACCTACCAGGGTCTTCTGTTCCTCACACTGGCATCTGGTTTTTGTGGAAAGGCAAGTGTATATTCTGGCTGTACTGGTTGAAAAAACTGTCTCTCTTGCAGGAGAGAAAAAACTGTACTTTTGGTGAGGTGATCAAGATCCGCAGTAAGGTCAATTTTAGCACTTGTGGTTGCTGCACTCGCAAAAATTATCTGACCAAAGGACTTACTCACTCATGCTCGTTATGTTGTCCGGCATGTAGGGCAGCAACAACGGTATGCCACTCCTTGGTCTGGGCCAGCTTCTGAATAGTCCCCCAGTGTGATTTAGGGTCTTGACCTCCCCTTCCACAGTTCCACGCTAGTTCTTGGATCGCCTTTGCTTCCACTCCTCCTGGTGTCCTGTGGAGAGCTGTGCGGGAGATGTTGTCCAGCTCTCTTCTCGTCACGTGTCCAATCCATCTCCATCGCCTTCACATGATGATGGTGTCCATGCTGCCTTGGTTGCAGCGGACGAGAAGATGTTGATTGGGGATGGTCTCGGGCCAGAACAGAGGAGATAGCATCTAAATATAGATTCAATAAAGGTTTGGCCACACGATCAAATCGTTGCATATAATGTTGCGCACAATGGAAGAATATGCATCGTGTAGCCATCTCTCAAAGTGTTGTGTGCACAAACGGTAGAAACCAATCCTACCTGTACAACATTGCATGCAATGTTGCATCGTACGGCTGCACCTTTAGTCTGCTTCAGAGGCGGCACACCCACTTAAAGTGCTACACAGTTGGTTGATGAATGAGCCACTATATAGAGAGAGAGTACACATACATAGAAGTCAAGAAAGGATTTTTATCCAGAGTCAAAAATCTGGGCTGGGTTGTTCAACAGTTGATTAACTTTAACCCTGGATTAAGCCGAAATTCAAAAAATATTTTCTTTACAAGGAAATATTTATCCTTGACATAAAATACTAAAGAAAACAAATTGTCAACCCCAGAATTACATCCCAAATATTATTCTTTACAAGGTTGGAAACAGAACAGCATTAACTCTAAGTTGATGCTATCACCTTTTGAACAACTGGGCTCTGCTTTATTATAACTTTCATTTCATGTGAGCGACTAAGAAATGGTTCCTTTGCCGGTTTTTGCTAGTGATCATTTACCAGTGTCTTTTCTCTGCCAGGATGTATCAGAAAACAATAGTAAAAAACTGTCAGCTACCGCCTCTTGCTCTGTTTTCGCTGTCAATCCGACAACTAGCAAAATGGTTTGTCTGCTGGATTTTTGTGTTGCACATAATGACAAGTGAGTATTTGTAAGTATGATGTACTAAACCTGGAGTAAAAGTAGGCATAATTGTAGCAGTTGTAGTGGCAGTCAAGTTAAGGCGCCTGTTTTCTAATGTTTCCCGATTTAAACTCAAAGGTACAAATAAAGTTATTATTTAAACTAGCCAATATACCTTTAGACCGTATCTCTCAGCTTGATCTCTCAGCTTGATCTTGTAATTTTTCGGGCGGCACGGTTTTGAAGTCTTTGTAGCTTTATAACAAGACGCTTATCCAACTCATCCCAAACAACACAGCCGTAGTTAAGGTGTGGCTGGACGAGTGCCTTATATATAGTAACTAACGTATCTTGATCAACATAATCTCGTATTTTTAGTAAGCCCAGCAAGGGGCTAACTTTTTTAAAAATATGTTCAATGTGCTTAGACCAAGATTGGGTTTCTTTGATGTGTAAACCAAGAGTTTTAGAACTCTCAACTTGTTTTATCGATTCATTTTTTATGCTAATACTTAGTGCCTCATCAATAAGCTATCCCTTCTGTTCTGTCTAGTTGTTACTAGCAATTCAGTTTTGCTCACATTAAGAGACAGCTTGTTTGCTATTAGCCATTTATCTAAGCACTCGAGATCATTGTTTATTAGAAATTCTAGAGTTGCTGTGTTATCAGCATTGAACGTAGTAGTAGTAGTAATTAGAAGTATTTGTAGTAATAATAGTACGGTAATACGTACATTAAATGCTTGTATGGTAGATGTAGTAATAGTATTTGTTATTGACTGAATATGATAAACTTCTGCATTTCCTGACTTGTTGCACTTTTTTAGTTAAAGAGTCACATGATAAAATAGCAGTAACTAAAACTTCTTTTTCAAAGTTCATTACCTGGAGTGTGGGCTACCGATGGACAGTACCTCGCTTTTGGCCGTGAGGATGGTTTTATAAACCTTTGGAATGTGTCACGTTCACGTTACGGTATCGAGCTACCAGTTTTCCAAGGTAATTTCATCGTTATTACTTTTATATAAAACACATATCAATGTTTATTGTTCAGTAGTATAAAATGAAAGAAATAGATATACTCGTCCAAACAAAAACTGTTATATGCCTCGAGTGGGATTGGAAGCCATGTCGCCCTGTTTTGTAGCCAGGGGTGCAACCCCTACACCACCAGGGACCATCGCCCTGTCAAATAACAATTTCAAGGTCCCGGTTTTGAACCCAGGACCTTGTGGCTGGAAGGCAGAGATCTTACCACTGTGTCAACCACACTGCTTTCAGCTGCTTGCTTAGGGTGCCCAATAATATCGTTTTTAGATTTACTTATTGGTATATTAATATTACACTGGTGTATTAGTTCATGTAAACAGCGACTTTCACTTTCCACAGATAGAGCAACAAGTATTTGCTTTCATCCTAATCGCCCAGTGGCAGCCTTTGGAAGTGCGTCAGGTTGTGTTCATGTGTACTCACTTCGCTGAGAAAAGAGGTTTGCTTTTACTGCCTTGAAAAGTGTGTTGTTTTATGACTCATGGAGGCTCCTAGAAGTGTTGAGCGTATATGTGCTACCTTATATAAACAAGGTGATGTGTGAAGTATTTAGCATACATGCGCTACCATATTTAAACAAGGTGATGTATTAGAGTGGAAATCCTAGGAACCTGGACAAACTATGTACTAATTATATGTTTTCGAGCTGTTGATTGAGTGACTTTTTTAGTCTCGTGACTCAACCTACTCTACCTGTGCAAAGAGTTACGTGATTCTCTAGATAAACTGGCTGTTCCGTTGCCAAATTGTTATAAACAGTCAGTTATTTATTTCGGTTCAATGTTATGGAAACAGCCACATCTTAACGAATGGCAGCGACTTTTTTTTGAGACCTAAATAGAATCTTTCCGACCCCGCTGTTCCTTTCTTTTCTATATGCCTTACTTATTATAATTATATGTTATTAGTAGTATTTAATGACTTTTTATTATTTTTTTTGTGTGAAAACAAAATGTAAAACAAATGTATGCATTGTAATAGTGGTATTTAGCGATATTTTATGAATATTTAAACGGATATCATGTAAAACAGTTGTAAAATTGATAGGCATTTTACCGTTTTGAAATAAAGGATTACCAACCTACCTACTACTACGACTATTACTACTACTACTACTACGACTATTACTACTACTACTACTACGACTATTACTACTACTGTTACTGCTACTACTTTTACTATTACTACTACTATTACTATTACTACTACTATTACTATTACTATTACTACTACTATTACTACTACTACTACTATTACTGCTACTACTATTACTACTACTACGACTATTACTACTACTACTACTACCACTACTACTACTACCACTACCACTACTACTACTACGACTATTACTACTACAACTACCACTACTACTACTACTGCGACTATTACTACTACTATTACATCTCTGAAATGATCTCATTTGTAAAGAATAAATACTCAGATTTCTGGAAACAAAAAATTGAAAGCACCCCCTAAGTTAGATTCTTACAAGAAAATAAAGAAGGATTTCTCTTCTGAAATGTATCTGGAAATGATGCAAAATTTTGAAGGTCTCTCAAAAA
>JAOCNB020164992.1:0-10038 GCA_026546465.2 Palythoa caribaeorum | reverse complement strand
TAACCACAAAATAGACAAAAAAGAAGACAAAAAGTACACAGAATCAAACATAGTGCATGGAAGAACATACGAAACCAACGTATAATTCATTTCTTATTCCAAATCCACATACAGATAGATTGAAATTCTACAATGCTATGACACCCTCATTATTTGAAGAAACTGCCGGAGAATTTGTGAGCTTTTAACAAATTTAAGGAGTATCTCATCTTCATGAGACACTGGATGTTTGAGACTGAGAAACAAGTATTCTCATGGACCTCATTTACTGATCAACTAAATTTAAAAAATAATGGCCTTGGCCAAAATGTTAACAGATACCAGAGTGTTCCACATGACTTATGCAGTGGAGATAGGTGCAAAAATACTAAGGTATCTGCAGTCTAGAGAAAAAATTAAAGAAGCTGAAAATCTGAAAAAAGTCTCCAGGAGTGCAAAAAAACTTGTTACTGTTCTTCTTTGAATATTATCCCTGGGGGATCAAAAAAGCTAAATTACATTGATGAAAAGATCAGCCTAATTGACAAGTATACAGCTCAGTTGAAAGCTATGTCGTCAAATGCCAAATAATTTGCTTTCTAAGATCTTAACATCAGTGCCTGAAAATTTTTCATTTGAGCAAAACCAAACTAAGCCATTGGTGTCAAGATCAAACCTTAACACTGATGCATTAAATACAGTGGTATTGAAGCCCAGGTTTCACCTCCATCCATTAAAACAAATTATTAGATAAGGGGTTTGTACATAATGAAGTTGTCCCAGACTTTTAAGAAATTGTGTACAAACTAAGTACCAAAGAAAAAAAGAAAAATGCGAAGAAAACATTTCAATGCAAACTGTCTAATTTCTTTAAGAAAAGGACAAAACTCTGCCATTGAAACACAAGAAAATGATGACTCCAATGATGATGATTCCAATTATGATTAATGACTCTAATGATGATGATTCCAATGATGATAATGAGGATGATGTATTGTATTGATTACATATGTCCAGTAAATGATCACTTATAATGGCAATATGCAAATTTACTGGCTATTTGTGAGTTTGTTTATATAAATTGCATGTCAGCCAATGAAAGGCTGACACTTGTAATGCTAATCCTAAGACCCCCCTTGATAGATTAAAAGTTATTTCAATACCCCCCTTTTCAGACTTTGAGGCCCCCCATTTTATCACCCATCCTCCTCCTATAAATAATAAACGGTCCCTTATCTTGTTAGTGGCTGAAGTATGTTGCAGAGACCTCCACAGACAACTAATATCTGATCAGCAAGTGGTGTTAAGGTTAATGGCAGATTTCCCTGGAAGATCTTGAAGTCCTTCAACCTCTCGATGGCTCTCTCAACGTGAATTCGCACCTTTGGAATTTGACGTGTAGACTTTGTTGCTGCAGTTTGACGTGTAGACTTTGTTGCTGCTCGTGAGAGTTGTTTTCCTGTGAAAATCAGCCATTAGCTATTACATGGAATATGAAATCAGTGGCTTACATTGTGGATAAAAAGAGAATTATAATATATGTGCTTCATCCTTCATCAGAACTCTGATAAAAAGGCTGCGATGAAGGCCATGGTAGAGGTTGTAAATGCAAAGTAGAACAAGTTGATAATTAACTGTCAATGATTATTAAGAAATAAAGTTTGATCTACTGAAACTTGATTTATTCATTTATTATATGTTGATTTTTATGGGCCTTGGGATGAAACTCTGCACATGTATGACAGTTGTTATTGTGTTCACATTTTTTGTAAACAAACATTGCTTACCTTTTTTTGAAAAAGGAGGAATGTTCAGGTAGACCTTCTTCTTGGTTAATATGTCACGTAATGTTGAACCAAATATCAGCCATGACCGAGTCTCCCTCCTCCAACAGATCGATCAATCCACACTCCTGTGTGATTTTCCGGTCACCGGAGGACCCGGTCCAAAAATTGGACAAAAAGCTGAAATAACCAGATGCGGTAATTCCAACAAGAGCCTTTATGGTGTTATGTCCCTTGTACTCGCTCCAGGTTGCTCTTTGTGCATATGGAGAAGTGGGCTTCTCAATAAATACTTCTGTACAGTCTATTACTATTCTCGTGTTGGGATATTTGTCAAATGTGTGAGGAAGATTGGCCTTGACAGCATCCTGACTTGGCCACAGTACCAGAGTCTCATTAAATACTGAAGCCAGAAAGCAAAGCCACGTGGTAAATATGCGGCTGATCTGTGAAATGGAGACAGAAAATATATCTGCCAGATGCCTTCCCATTAACCCAAGTCTCAGCCTCACTAGACACAAAACAAGCTCCTCAGTAGTACTTAGGGTCCTTTTTGGCCGAGACTTATTGATAAGCAAATTTTGAAATTTCATTTTTTTACATTTGTTTTTATCCCAGTATTTAAGATTCTCAGCCTCTGGTTTGATCAAGTTAGTGAGCATATTGAAACACCCCAATGTTGGAATTCCAGTGTAAAATTTGATAGAGCCATCGTTTTTTAGCACATCATCCATGAAGTGCTCACGTTTAAGTTTGGCTTTGTCCGAGAGCCTATCTTTGAGATTTGTATTTTCTTTTTCCAGATCCTCTGTGTTGTTGATTTGCTTTTCCATTGTATCAATGTCGCGCATTGTTAAGTCAGATTGACAACCAACAGATACACACACATTTGACCTTTTCACTGTTTTCAGTTTCATCTTTCCCCGGGTCTTGCTGATTTTCGACATTTTCAGCTGTTAGCATATGATATGAATGATCATGCAAAACAACTTGAGGATCACATCACTGAATAATTTTCCACAGAAGGAAGAATTTCTGCATCCAGACTGGACTTGTTAACGTGATGGAATGACTCGAGTGTTTTCATCTCGTTGTTTGGCCGTTCAGCACGCGTCTCTTGTAACGAACAGCCCTTCGAGTGGTTGGGGTGTTTGGCATGCTTGCTGGTCGGAAAATCGAAGGTAGAGCTGTATCTTCCAGTTTTCTTCGACTATTCCATGTTGTTTTGTAGTCTTCAGAAGAAAAATGGGCACTGCAAATTCTCAAGTTGTTGGGTTTGCCGGCTTTCTTTTTTGCTGCTTCTCCTTTGAACTTTTTATCTTTCCGGCGACAAAAATTCAACCAACTTCTTTGTCTTTTGTCAAATGGGACAGAAAAATATGATAAATCATTTCTATTGCAATTACCGTTTTTACAAGGGGCAACTGAACAATAAACAATATTGAAATGTTTTGAATCAGATGCACTGAAGTGAAGATAAATGAATTTCCCTCGAAAGCCTTTGTTTTTCGCGCGACATAGTGAGCACTTAGCCTTGCTCTCATGCTGTGTTTTCGTTACCAGTCTCCTGACCGTGAGAGCTCGGAAGTGGGATATTAAAATCTCGCCCAAAGTTCTGCGGAAAATAGTGAGTGAACTGAAACCCCTCAAAATGCAGTGTAGTATGAGTAATCAAGAACTCTAAATAAATGTTAACACCCTGGGAAAATATTCGAGATGAAGGAAATAATCTTGGATCGGTACATGGTACACTCTTCCCGAATTTGGAGAGGTTGTAATTCAACAAGACATTTTTAGAGTGTACTATTGGCATTAAACAAAGTTAATGTGATGGATTTTTAGCATAAAAAATATTGGGTCCTTCTGGATAGTTCAAACACAAATTTTAGGCCCCCCAAACTTGGCTGAAATGAAAAGTGGGCGAAAGCTTTTTCACATTTAGCAAAGACCCTGTAAACTTAGAATTTACATTAAATAGCAATATTTTGGTATATTTGTAATTACTACCTGTTGGTCCAGAGACATAGAAAAGTTCATGTTTGTAGACAATTTATCAACAGAGATACTAAGCTCTGAAAATGGTGTCAAATTTCGCAGCTGCCCATTTGTGGGCCTTACCGCCAAAATCAAAATAGCTGTAACTTCAAAACTCTTTGACTGAAAGGGCTCGGACTTCAGATTTATTCATTTGGTGGCAAAAGTTTTATTTACTGAAAAAATGAAGAAAATATGAGACTGAAGAGCAGGGGGCATTGGTTCATTTGGCATGAAATGACCCGATTATAATACTTCATAATTACCAACTTGCCTATCCAACTGTTTTTTTTTCATAATTGTTGTATTCATTTTATTTTAAACTTTAAGATTCTCAATGTGTGCAGTTAAAACAGTCACTATACGGAAGTCAACTTGTCTTAAAGATTCTGCATCAACAGTCACTCTACCATGAAGACTCGGCTTTAAGATTCAGTTCAGTTAACAGTCACATTACCGAGGTCATTCAAAAAGCTCTTTTGTTCACTTTATTGAAGTAAAAAACAAAACTCGTTTTCCTCACAAGTGAAGATACCAAAATTTTGGTTACAAGAAATATTGCTTTTTTTATTGATAATATATATTAACATCAAAAAACTGATTATTTACAATACAAGGTTTTCTGGTAAGAAGCAATTTTTACAGTGACAGATGCAAGATTTATAAAACCAGGATTGGTCTGAAATCTTACACCCTTTAATGATATGGAAAACCTGAGCTTTAAGATTAACCTAAGCCTAAGGAATGGTAAGCATGATAATAGAACGTCATGATCATTCTTACATAAACTGGGGCACGCAGTCATGGAGATAAAATAATAAACAAGTTGTCAAGCACATTCTTTCGATGGGGAATTGATTTCACCTTTTGATTTTAATGTTTGACCTGCCATTGCTGACAAACGAAAATTAACAGGGAATGCTTTCAGCTGCAAAATTGTTTCCTGTTTAAGAAAAGTAAACTAACGTTTCTAACTTCTAATTCGGCTATGATTTCGCAATTTAATTGTTTAATTTGACAATTCGAGGAGACTTCAAGTTTAGGTTACTAGGCAATTTAACAGTAAACCATGCAAAAATATTAATGGTTTACGGTTTACTTTGAATAACTGTTATCAGAAATTTGAAAAACAAAGTGGTAATCATTAAAAATCAATCTGCTACTCACCGCCACCAACATCACGAAGGACGTGCCCAAATCTTTTCAACATAATTGTGGTAAATATTTTGCGCGATCTTCATCAAGTTCTTGGCATATTTCTTTAGATACTTCATCAGAATTGTAAAGATGCTGTAAACGATAGTTTTAAGTCTCACACGCTGTGAAAATCAGACAAAAAACGTACAAAATTTCGCTTCCTACAAACTAAACGACCTCCGACGTTCAAATTTCTTCACAAAGCTGACCAGAGCGTCACCATGTGACAGCTCTCTAGTGCCAGGCTCTTGTATGAAAAAACTTCGTTCCCAGTGCTATTCTCTCTCCTCGGAGAAAAGCCTGATGAATTTGACGATGCAAGCTCACAAGTATTTGGCATGATTACCTGTGTAGAACGAAATCAATCGCTGGTAAAAAAGTCGACTTCGATGAATAAGTTATTTATGCAAAGTCCAATCGCCTGTGAAATAGAAACATGTATATCAACTTACGTTACGTTGTTTTTATTTTAGTTTTACAGGGAAATCGTGTTTTACAAAGCTATAATGAACTGGTGAATAAGATTAAAAAAATACTTTTCAACACAAAATGATCATTAAATTTCCGGCGTTTACAATCAATGGATCACGATTAGCTACAAGCATTCTTAAACATTTCAATTTGAATTTATCATAAAAGTTCATATGCACGCACATGCAGATGTTGTGATTGCAAGATTTGTCACGGAAGTGACATTCGGTTGACAGATCTAGAACTGTTCTTGATGTTACAAATACAAATAACATTACTCAAGATTCTGTACGAAAGTTGTAAAATCTATGTTCTGTAGAAACTGAAATCCATGGGTTGCTTTAATACAAGAAGTTGGGATTTTAGTGCCTATCTTAAACTTTGCTTAAAAACAATCGGGAATGCACCAGCGCGGAATATTGTGACGAAGAAACGGAGCGATTCTCAGACACGTTCGAAGAGGTTGGCCTAAAAATCACCGCTCAGGCAAACATGAAAATTGTCAAGTACCTGGATGTAACCCTAAATTAGACCAATGGAAAATTTTTATCCTTACTGGAAACCAGACATCCAGCTCCTCTACATAAACACTCTCTCAAACCACCCACCGTCCATAATCAAGCAAATTCCAGTCGCCATCAATTCCAGAATCTCCTCATTGTCGTGCGACCAGGCCGAATTCGATAAAGCTGCACCAATGTACTACAGCACCCTGCGATCAAGCGGGTTCTCAGAAAGGATCACCTTCAACAGACCAGAAAATAAACAAAAGAAGAAAAGAAACAGACACAGACACAGAAATACTGTGTGGTTTAACCCCCTGTATAGCAGCAATGTACAGTCCAACATTGGTAAGCATTTCCTATGGCTGACCGACAAGAACTTCTGCAAGAACCACCCACTCCGGAAAATCTTCAAAAAAACACGATCAATGTGAGAATAAATTGCATGGACAATATGTCAACAATCATAAAAAGACACAACACCAAAATCCTGAAAAACCCAGGTGAGCCGAACACTGACCCTGGCTGCAACTGTCGCAAAAAGGAAACCTGCCCCCTAGCCAAAAAATGTCTAACACCAAGTATTGTTTACAAAGCGACGGTTTCTACAAACCAAAATGAAGAGCCCAAAAACTACATCAAACTATTCAAGCAGCACGGCACTCTCCAAGCACGTGTGGGACGTCAAAAATGAAAACAAACAATATTCAATTGAATGGAGTGTGATCAAGCATGCAGAAGCTTACAAAAGCAGCTCAAAATTCTACCCCCTGTGCCTAGCCGAGAAAATGGAAATCCTGGACGCCCCCAAGGACTCAACTCTAAACAAACGATCAGAGCCTTTGGCTAAATGTCGGCATGAGAATAAATTCTATTCCTGTAATTTTAAATGCCCTTAAAAGAACACTTTTTGCTTTAATTACTTAGTTGAAGATCGCCGCAGAGCATGAAACTGCAGTAACAATTTTATAGATTTTATAGTTTTTATAGCTTTTACTCCCGTTTTTATCAATTTTACCACGGTATTTTAAACTTTTATAGTGTATCTCTTGATATCATTTTTATCAGGATTCCTTATACACCCTTATAGGACCACTTTCATGCAGGGTTCACTAGTTTTTTTAAAACTATTTACTTAAAGTTGTAACTTTAAAGTAGTTAGATCATTGTCCTCGTACTTGTACTCTTGTTGCTGTGAGCATATGAAGCAAACGGTTTCTGAAAGTACCATAGCTTGTTTTGCAGTTTCCAAGGTAAACCTGTGAACATCATCGTGACAGCAATTATAAAAGTGCCCTCGGAATACTTTACTCCCTCTGCGATATTTAAAATCGTATCCGCCTCTTTCACATAGTTGAAGAATTTCCTCCCCTTCACCAGTTACCTTCGGGAGGTAATAGTCTTCTCTCCTGTTTGGAGCAGCAATTGCAAATAGTGAATTCCAGGTCACAAAGAGTTTGAGATCTTCACGTTCCTCTTTAGCCTCAGATCTTGCGTCATTAAGGCAAAGTTTCTCGCTACACATCCACTGCAGTCCAGTCATTTCCTTATTAGATCATCTTTGATAATCACCATCCAGGCTGATGTTACAGTAACAGGACAAATGCGACACACGCATTGAACCAGGTTGTTGACCAGATCTGACAGAATAGACTTCATGGTTCCCCTTAACCTTCTTAAATGACCTCACCTTCCTGTTTCTATTAATGTTTTCGACGTAGAAGAAAATATGTCCAGCAAGTTTATCTGTTTTGTTTGGGAATGTGGATATCTCTGGATTTTGGTAATTCTTAAGAAGTTGCTCATGAAGATCCTTCGCATTTTGTTATTTCACTTTACCTCGAATGAAATCTAAATCATACATATGCTTTACATTTTCTCTTGCGCCATCTTGAGGTTCTTTAGCATGCGATGTTTCCATGTAATTTCTTATTGTCGCAAAAACAAAATCGGTTTAAGAGTATGTAAGTAAGAGTATTAAAAGCAGATTGGCGATTTTCAGTGACCTGTGACCATATAGGAAGGAAAAGCAAACCTTTAACGATGTTATAGTATCTCTTGAACGCTTGTTTTTAATAGTCGTAACGGCACATTGTGTGTCTTCTTGAACTACTCTGCCAACGTGAGTTTCTTCTTTGTTTGCATGTCACTGTATTTAAAACCCCACGTGCTTCTAGAATTGGACGGGTTGTTGGTGAATCATTGACCCCGGAAATCATTGTTGCCCGCTTTTCAGGCAATGAAGGCAGCATATTTCGTATTTTATTAATAGTGCGTCGATTCTTATGACTGCTGCTTCTAACTTTACCAGCTAAATTTGAACTGTTACCTGCGAGTTTCTTTAATTATGTTGAGATTTCTTTGTCCTGTACCTTTCTCGTCGTCTTCTGTTGAATTCCTCTTTATTTTTTCCATATAAATTCGAAATTGTTCTTGATTTTTCTCTTTCTTTGCCTGCAGTGCCTTTCTTGTTCTTTGCGTTTCTAATTTCGTTTGTGTTACCTAAGAAAAAAACATTTTGAAGGATTAGCGTACATCATGTAATAAATCCGAAACACTTTCTCCATCTTCTCTTGACCGAACCTTTTGGCATTTTCTGAGCCCTCAAAATTTTCATTTACCAGTTCATTCTTGGTAAATAAACGCCTTACCAGTCGCACGTAAGAGTTGGAGAATTTGCAGTTTTTTCATTTCTAAAATATCGTCATATGAAATTCCAACTTCAGGACAGAAACTCAGAGGTTCACATTGAGAAGAACAGTTTATTGTGGGTAATGTGTCAAAACATCCATTCCCTGCGCCTTAGTTGGATAGCTGGCTTGAAATATTTTTGAGTATTGAAGCGATTGACTGTAAAAGGTTATTTGCTATTAAGGCTTGCTCGTAGACTTGGCTTAGACGGCCCCGCTAGCTCGTTCTTACTCTCAACTCCCTGGCGTCCTTCTTTGATAAGCTGCCTTGCTGTGTCCTCACAGAACATTCTATTTCCTGCTAGATCTACTTGCAGATCGTCAACAAATCGTCGAAACCATCTTCTATTATTATGCCAGGTCCTGTGCTGCCAATCTGAACTTCTTCGAATTAATCTCTGCACTCACTCCCTTCCTCTCTTATCCTCTCCACCGTAGGCCCTCCCCTCCCTTCCCCACGCACTTCTCCTGTGCCTGCCAATAGGGTCCCCCCCTCTTCACCTGTTCTCTCTCCTCTCAACACAAGGCCCACCCATCCCTTACCAATGCACTTCTCCTCTACCCTCCCAATGTGACCCTCCCTCCTTTTCTTTCTTCCCCACGCACTTCTTCTCCCTCCAGATCTGCCCCTCCCCTTTCCATCTCTCTCGTATAACCTTCCCTCCCTTCCCCCTTCCCGACGCACTTATCCTGTTCCCTCCAAATGTACTCCTTCCCTCCCCACCTTTTCTCTTCCCTCCACACGATGCCCTTTCCTTCCTTTCCCACGCATTTCTCCTGTCCCCTCCAAACGTGCTCCTCCCTTCCCCACCTCTCCTCTCTGAGGCCCTGCACTCCCTTCCTCGTGCACCTCTCCTGTCTCATTTCAGTGTGCCTCTCCCCTCCCTAACTCTCCCATCCATTTCCTACACACTCCTTTCTCCTTTAAAGGTGCCTTCCTCTCCCTACCTTTCCTTTCCCACAAACTACTTCTCATTGCCCATGCACCTCTCTCCCCTCAACAAAAGGCCCTTCCTACCTTTTACACTCTTTTCCTCTCTCCCCTCTACACTTGTTCTTCCATTCCCTTCTCCAAGCACTTCTCTTTTCCCCTCACGAACATTCCTTCCCTTCTTTACACGACTGCTGCTTCCTTTGTTTCCTTTCCCTCCTTCCAATACACCATTCTTTTCGATTACTTCTAGCTCTTCTTTTCGTTCCTTCTTGTTATCCATGGAGGCGATAATTAAAAAAATTAATTTATGGTACATTTTTAAGGAACATTTTTAAGGTTTCCGTTTTTGGACAATCAAAGACTGAACTAAGGAGGCAAGCGTGGCCTAGTGGTCAGGGCGCCGGACTTGAAAGCGGTTGACCCGGGTTCAAGTCCCGCTCTGACCA
>JAOCNB020164953.1:0-10039 GCA_026546465.2 Palythoa caribaeorum | reverse complement strand
TATCTTTTTTCATACATTTGTTTTTTTCCTCACACATTTCTATCCCTTTGTTTCCTTTTGTAATCGTTGTTTACATTTCTATAAAACCACCTCTCCACTTATCTTCCACACACTCTACTCCGACGAAGGACTTTAGTACGAAACGTCAGTTTTATTTCTCTATTTACGGTGTCCAAGTTAAAAATATCATCTAAAAGAACAATCGCTTACTGAAAACTCATAGATCCTATTGTTGTATCACAGTCGAATAGTTTTCTACTATATTAGCATATAGAGAAAAATTTTTACATTCACAGTTGACCTGATGATGTTGCCGGGATGGGAACAAAACGTTGTCTAATACAGTTAGCTTCTTTTTTAAATTGTATACCAAAAGTAACGTTCATCAAGATTATAAAAAGGATTTATCTTGATTTTTTAAAAAAAACCTTAAAAGGCCACCTAAGGCCGATTTCCATTCTTCCAAAACTGAGCGGGCGGGCGACAAAGAACCCTCAATGACGTCAAGCGCATGCGCAAAAACTCAGCGGGCGCTAGCGTAAAAAACAAAGCTCGTGTTAAGTTTTTTAAAAAAAACGTTCTGAACTCTTTATGTTCGCTCATCGAGAAAGCTCCGCCCACCCACCCACTTTAGTAGGAATAGAAATCGAGCTTAACAATACCATTAATTGACCTTCTGCATGATAACATTTTTGGAACTGTTGGAAAAACCGGCTATAATGGCTGTATCTAGCCAGAAAGAAAAATTATTCGTATAAATAACTACGGAGACGAACTTAGCGAAATTCAGTAAATAGATAATACATTTCAATCTGAATTTTACAGACATGTTTTTGTAGAAATGCTAAACTTGAGTACTGTAGAGAGCGTGGGCTTTTCCCAAAGGATGTGCGGTGCTTCTTTGATTTTCAGATCGTAATATGTTGATGATTGATCGATGATTTTGAAACATTTTTTAAAACACACAGAATAACATAAATTAGGGCTAAGCAAGTGTTGGTAAATGTGTGAGGCCCTGATATAAGTTTTTAAATGTTTTTATAAAAATATTTCGACAATCGACTCCCAATCTGATAGACCACTCATTGTATTACTTCTGTTATTATTGTAATAACATTGTTTAACCAGTTCTATATCATGTCCACTTACAATACATGCAAAACATGTCTGTAAAATTCAACTGAAATGTGTTGTCTTTATGCACTGAAATACAATTCACTGGCGGCTCGTGGAGGCACGCAACTAGTCATATAAAGAGGAGTGAAATGTTCCTGACTAAAGTGAAAAAGTCGAATTCTAAGTATTGTCCGGGGTCTGATAATGGTTGTTGTAATTGCCTTAGCTACTGATTTATGACAGCCATTTTTAATGCTTGAATAATCCTTTAGTCACTGTTGACAATGACTTTTTATATCGTCTTTAATTTTACCGCCAAAGCAGGCGTTCAAAAGTTAGTTTGCCAATCAAAACAAAAAAAGATTAGAATTATATAGCCCATGTATCTGGTAGAATTTTGAGTCAAAAACATTTTTTCTGTCTCTAAATATCAGACTGCTGGGGAAGAAAGTATTTAACTTTTAATTTTTGACTTGTAAAAATCACTTTGCTTTCTTTGCGTGCACTGACAAATAAAATTCCTTTTTCTCCATGGCGATTATTTGCCCAAATACGTATCTCTTATGTACATTGATTTGACGGGTCAAATGCTGTAATATCTTGCTTTAATTAAAACTCGTTTTGTAAAACCCTTTCGCCCCCAGCATTCCTGCATAACAATTAGGTCCAATTAATCCCTGTTTTCATTTAAATTTGAGCTCTTCGACCGCTTCTTAGGGCAGATTTTCCTAATCTTAGCAGGAGGCAAAAAGGACAAGTGGAATCAGCCCAAACACAAATCGAGCAGAGGAATCTAGGGTTGACACATACAACTTGGTAACACTTTGCAACACAAAGGTGGGTTCTGTATTTTTTGTCTCAACAAAATCGAGAGGGCGTTGTCACGAGAACTTAAGCTGCAAGACTCACATTTCGCAATTAACTTACTGTTTCACTAACTTTTGATCATTCTTAGTAAAAAATTTAAATTAAAATTAAATGCAGTAAAGGTGACAAAAATACCAAATCACTCGTGATATTGACAAATTACATATGGTTTCGTGTCAGTAATGCGGGCTTTAAATTTTTAAACAGTCAGATTAATTTATTTAATGGAAATTTTGAAAATGTTTTAGATTATTTTTTGTTTCACACGTAAGGTTATTAATTCAAAATAAAAGTCACAAACTATAATGTAAGTTATTGATTTGTGATGGTCGTAAGATTTGCCTTGGAAAATTGTTTGGTGATGTGAAGTCACGGCTTGCGCCAGGAAACTTGTATTACTTCTTAATGCAAAACACTTCAAAGTTCATAAAAGATACATTTTCAAGGTTTTTTCAGCTAACTTTTTAAAAGAAATATTCCACCTTACAAGGTTCTTATTTAAAAGAAAAATTCTTACAGTTTAATCAATTCCAGCTGGTTGACTGTTTACGTAAAACAACTCAATAAAATTAGCCGAAGTCAAATATAACGAAGGAATGCAGCAGGCAATTTTGTGCAACAAAAACGAGGACGGATTTAGTAAAACCTGGTGAATGTAATTGAAATATTGTCTTACTAAAACGAGTTTGGCCTGAAAAAATGCATCTTGCCTATTTAAAACGTAACTTACAGTCGGTTGTTGTTTTCTAGGCCTGATTCAATTAGGGAATATAAAATGCGACCAATGGCTGATATGCGAACACGGCCATATTTTTTGTGAGCGCGAACATTTCTTCTTCTGGGGAGATAACAACGCCAAAAATTTTATTAACATACTTTGAGCAACAAATGATTTTCTACAAAGTTGGAGTGCGATTGCTCCGGGGAACACTGAAAAATCAGAACGCAGTCATTTGCATATACCATTCACTAAAAATGGTACACGATCAAACTCTATCCAAACACTGCCGGTTGGTAAATACTAAACAATGCCGGTCTGAACAATCGAGCAAGGGCTAAACTTTGCGAGCACTTTAAACTTTTTGAGACCGGTTGATACCCCATCATGTGCAGCCAAGCTCGTTGATTTGCGTTGCATGGAAACAAGTGCATCAAAATCTCCATTGTATTATAAAAATATGTTTTAATTCAACTGACTACCTTAGCAAATACAAACTTTCCTTTGTTCTAAGGTCCAATTATGCCACTGAAGTCAGCCAGTATATTTTTTACAATCACATACGAAACGAGAAAAACCGCAAAATGCTGTTTGATTTGTAGCAGCAATTTTATCGCGCCTTCAGTACGCCGAACATGTTTCCTGGTATCAGAGTTATTTTCTAATTTTACCAATAAATTAATTCAGTTAATGAAAACGCAACTCAACTTATTGTTTTCCCAAAGTGAAATTTTCATTTTATGTATCAATTCCCGACGAATTAATGAAGAAAATCCCAACAGCCGATTTGCTTTTTTCCCGCTACCGCGATTATTACAGCTGTCAACACCCGTAGAAAGTCATTGAGCTACACGTACTACAAATTGTAGTTGAAATGTTTGGCAAACCGCTTTGTTTTACTTTCAATGATCAGCGTGAAACAATGGCTCAACGCAAACAACAAAACTTTCCTCTGTAAAGCTTTATGTCAGAAGTTTAACCTAAAAATGCCAACTACTTTGAGCTAACATGAAAATCCCGTCATGGTCGTGTGCGTTGACATTTTTTATATATTTACTCATTTAGTCCCTTTGATATTGGAACGCAGTCAACTGGAGTAAACTTACATTTTCTTGTATTCTAAGATTTAAATACCCTTTCACTTGTAATAGTCTATTCATTGAAATAATACAATGGATATAGATCTCTTACAAGCTCTGAATCCGGCTTTATCAATAGTGTGTGCAAAGCCGCAACGTGACGTCATAAGCCCTGAACAAGAGCTTTAAACAATTGGCTATGACGTCAATCAAACAAAATATCGCATAGCTGTTTAGCTAAGGTTGCTAGATTTGTTTAAATTCTGATTTTATTTTGAAGGAATTTATCATCGGTTGTGTGTACATACTTTAAGAGGCTAAGACCTAGTTTATACATCATGCTATCGTCGCACCAAACTCATATTCAATTCTATTTGGCGCGGTGATATCACGGCCGTAGCACGATGGCAATTTATACGTCGCTTTAACACCACACCAAATATCAGTCCGAGTGCCAATACATGTTTTGTGCCGTTTGAAATTTGTCGAACTTATCGAATCTTGTTTTGCAATCGGGTGAGATAATCTGGCACGGTGTATAAATTGAGCCGTGCTATCGCCGTTCCACACGGTAAGATTGACCGTGCTATCATCTGGCACAACACTTAATTGGTACATCAATTTATATATCGCACCTTCACCGCGCCAACTTGAAATAATTGAATTTGGTGCGACGATAGCGCGATGTATAAACTAAGGCTAAGTGGCCAATTGGAGACGATGCTTATCTCTAGTTTCTGTAGTTTTAAACGAATGAGAGTCATTGACTCCTCCTCGATGGGACACTTAAATCCATCGCAGGTTAGCCCCCAGCAGAAGCTGGTACCCATTTATACAGATGAGTCCATTGAAACAATTCGTGTACAGTGTGTTACTACCATCACTACCATTATCATCATCACCGCCACCACCATTACCACCACCACCACCACCACCACCACCATCATCATCACCACCACCATTGTCATTGTCATCCTTTGATCATGCACCATTACATGGACGTGACTCTCAAGACTATACTCCTGCATCGCTATACTTTACTATCCAATTCTGCAACAGTTATGAAGATTTGCCTTGAAAAATCTTTTGTTATAGTTTAAAATTAAATACGTTTTTATTACCTTGCAGAACAGCATGTCGAAGGTTCTACTGTCTGTTTTTCTCACAAGCGCGTTTCTATTCTCCTCTTTTGCCAAGGATCTCGTGAAAAGAGGTAAACAAGCTATATGGTTTGGACGTTTTTTGATAATAATAAAAATATCAACTTTATAAAACTTTGTCAACGTTATATATAAATTAAACAACTCCGTAGGATATCTTTCCCTTTATTGCTTTTTTTCTCTGTTTGGTTTAATTTCACTTACTGCTCTTGACATGGTAGACTAGGACCATCCCACACGCGTGCAGCGTACATGTAGACCTCGATCGCTTGTCACAAAGTTACTTTAAACATCATCGGGAGTTTTGCAAATGTGTGTAAATAAATAGACATCGGATCACACGCGTTAACAAACAGTTTGAGTTAGAAGCCTTCAAACTCTTCTCCGGCCGGGCATCGGTTTATGCGGATATCGGTCTCCGATCCCTGGTCTTTATTGTCATCGAACATTTGAAATTTTCTATAATTTGCTTAATACCAAATTTTTAACCAAAGAACGTTTTTATACATTTAAAAAAAAAAATTGATAAAAAGACTTTGTTTTCGTCATATTTTTGTTATTAACGTTTTTTTTTAAAATCATTATATTTTTTGTCAATATTATTTTGCACTTGAAATTATTTTAGAAAATTGGGTTGATCGGCGACAAGAAACAAGTTTGAAAGCCGGATGGCCTACAAATATATCCTTCTATATATAATACTTTTTCCCGCCGTAACTATAGCAACAAGAAAGCTAATCCTCTCATCATATGGATGTCTTGTTTACGTTTTGTCGAGCCATCGTCACTCAATTTACGATATCGAAATCAGAAAAGAATTTGATATCCTTACTAAGGTTAATAGATTTTATCAAAGTTCATGAAAGCTTTATACTAACATGAATAATTCACGTGATCACTGCGTGTACAAAGTCACTTGTTCACGTTCTCAAACCAATTGTTAGTTTCGACCGACTGGTATTGAGACTATTGAGTGACACTTCGTGTAAGATTAATTAAGGAACTTCAATCACCAACCAAGATTCTTTACATATCTGACATATGATTTATGCCAGCTTGGTGAACTATTAAGCCTTAAGTATACAAGTAGCTCAGCCTCTAATAAGAATTTTTACATAACAAATAAAGAAGCCGAAGCCGTACATTATTGGACTGTTATCAAACACGACGAGCATTTCAGAACACGACGGAACTGTACAAAGCAAGAGCCGCAGGCGGGTGTTTTCTTTATTTCTCGAGTGTTCTCAAATGTCCGGAGTGTTTTATCACAGTCCAATACACGGCTCAGGCTTCTTCAGTATTTGCTTTATAATATGGATTCTACACGCCGCAAGTAGAAACAACGAAGCAACGATAACGTCTCCGTTGCATGTCCTCCAATAGCTCCGGCGACAAAACGCGACTTCTCCACTCGGTTTTCACTTCTTCTTTATGAACCACTTTCTGCTTCTTCGCAGAGAACTGAATCGCAAATTTTTTCATTGAAAATGTTTTTCGTCAAATCTAACAAAAATGTTGACAGAGGTAATGGTGCATGCCAAATAACAATAAAACAAGCTTTTTCTATGTTGTATACTCTGATAAAACATGGGATTTTGACCAATCAGAGCGCGTAGGATCCTATATCTATATTATAATATAAGATAATAATCTTGTCATGATTTCTGGTAAACATTCTCTAAGATATATAAGATAAAAACTGCGGAAATGTTCCCCAAAATCTCAGGAAGTTAGTTATTTGGTCTTTCGCGACCTTGAAAAATTGTACGGTAGATAATATTATAGCTCTACTGCTGCTATAAAGTTTTGCCTAGAAAATATTTGCTGTTATGCTGAGAAATTTTAATTAATAATGTTCTTTTCTCTTTTTAGATTACGAGGATTTGAATGATCTGGAGGACCGACTAAGACAACTCACTGAACAAGGTAAATTTCGTACCCTACCCTCCCTCCCTTAAAACCAAATTGATGTTATAGCTGGCGCTGTTGATGTTGATATTGCTTTGTAATGACCATCAATAATCTATGTGTATGTTACATTACAGGAATAAATTACTCTATATTCTGGTTAAGTAACAGAATTTGTATCGTATTTTTTTCATTATTCACAAGATTTGTCAGTTTTATTTTTGTATTGCCAAAGTAAAATATATATAAATAGATTAACAAACAAAATTAGCAGTATTGATGAGGGCGATCAATAAATAAATAAATAAATAACTATGAAAATTATGAAATTATGCGGAGACAACTAAAAGAACACACAAAAAACCCGAGCTCCGAACCCACGTCGACCTTCCGTACATTGAGTCGTACGCTAGCTCTACTAACATGGCCGGCGAGCAAGGTCACAAAATTGAGTTGTGGCACACGCCGACTGTATCGCACAATTACTTGAAGAGTAAGCCTCGAAAAAGTGTTTTCCTTCTGAAAGCAACTTTTGGGTTGGTATCTGAAACCATTCGAAGTTTAATATATGTCCATCCAGTATATATCCACTCTGAAATACATCTCTAATGATAGTATTAATAAAGGCGATCAGTAAATAAATAAAAACAAACATGAAATATGCGGAGACAAAAAATTTGGAACAAAAACCGAGTTCCAGACGCGAATCGAACTCACAGCCTTTCGTACACTAGTCGGACGCTCTACCGTTGAGCTATGGGAACTCTTACGGCGAGCAAGCAAACAAAGGCCACTAAGCAAACAAATATTTCTAGGTCTTCTAGAGCACTTGTAATTACTTCCCCCAGTGCACCTCCATGTTTTGGGTTTCGAGATCTATTCTAGATGAGGTCGATCATCGGTCATGCTAACAAAAATACTAAGTAGACAAAAACAATCACAGAAATCCTGTAAAAATGAATTAGGCTTTTTTAAAATAAAATGACCTTTTATCAAGCTCAAACTAAAAGCCTTAGAGTCTTAGTGGCTCATTGGAGTGGATGTTTATCTCCAGTTTCTTTAGTGTTAAGCTTAAGAGGATTAGAGTGATTGACCCCCAAGGACAGGACACAAATCCATCGCAGGTTACCCCCCAGCAGAAGCTGGTACTCATTTTACCGACATCGGGAGGATGGAAAGCTGAGTCAACGTTGGCGTAAAAGATGTTCAACACTCATCTGAGCCGGGGTTTGAGCCCGGGACTTTGTGGTTGAAAGGCATGCAGAGATTTTACCACTGCACCAACTACGCCGCCTTACCTTTTTATCAATAAAAAAAGCTAATTGAAATATGTTCTTTCTCAGTGGATCAAGATTCCGCTCTACGCGAATACGAAGGCGGCACCTGTGAGGTCAAATACAGCAAAGTGGGGTGTTTCCGTGATAAGTTATCAGCCAGAACCCTCGAACATCTGCTGTTTCAAGATCGAGACGAAAAAGCAGCGCACTATGGCGGGAGGAAGATCGACTGGAATAATTGGGAGGATTATATGAAAGAGTAAGTATCGTCCATGTTTGCTTCAAATGTAAATATTCAGCACTCGTTTTAAGGTCTGGTTCTGATGTCCCCCTGACCAATATTAATTGTCTATTGTTTGTTTTAGTCTGGCATGCCGTTGTGCAAAGCAAGCGCAGTCGAAGGGTTACGTTCATTTTGGCCTTCAGTTCTACGGAGAATGTTTTGGCGGACACGAAAGTGCACGGAAATACGATCACTATGGGCGAAGCAATAAATGCACGGGGCAGAACTATCAGGACTGCGATGATGACGCTTCAACGGAGTGTGTCGGAAAAGGACATACTAACTATGTGTACCACGTGGATCAAGGTAGGTTGTTGATTCTAGTCGGAGATCATTTCCTCAAGTTTCGTTAAGTATTGCTCACAATTCACCCGTGCTTCCGGTGATTTTCGTAATGAATGTCGTGAGTATTTTAGTTTTCGCTTGATAAAGTACTTTTTATGTTTACAGTCGTTTTCGAGCAAAACTATGGGGTCGCTCGGTTGGATAAAAAAGGGGAAAAAATAGCCCATTTTCGATATATTTTGGCGCGCGGTACTGGTAACACCAAACCGAGGGACAGAGCTCAAACCGCGGGAAAACTGCAGCCACGCGCGCCAAGCTATCGGCTCCAACGCCGAGGGCGAAAGTTTTATTGAAACACGCGCCCGCAATGAATTTTCACGCGGTTTTCCACTTGAGCTCTGACCCTCGGTTTGGTGTTACCAGTATCGCGCGCCAAAATATATTGAAAATCAGCTATTGGTTATTTAGTCTTTTGCTAGCATAATATTTACGATATCTCCCTCGCTTTATTTTTTAACGCATTGTGTTTTTATCGTAAATTTATTGCTTTGTAGCGTGAATGCTAAGTTGAAACATAAAACTACTGGTTCGTATGCATCAGTGTCCGAACCGCATGGATTTAGTTGCCCCACGAGTGAAATAATTGAAATAAATTATGCATAGTATTGTTCAGTTACAAAGTATATTATAAACAGTTTATTTATAAACAGTGCGTTACTTACATTTTCCTCAATGATGGTAGTAGTACGTCCACTTCCCCAGTCTCGTTGAGTTGCGATATTAGTGTGCGATGATACTGATGTATTGTCTTTGACATGTTGCGTACAAAAATTATGATTTACCTGGGCCATGAAATAAAATCAACGAATATCAATATGTTATTTACATACATATGATAACTGTTTCTACTTTTTTTTTTGCAAATTTTAAAAATTTTAGGTCAGTCGAACAACTGTAGACACATAAAAATGGGGATAGCTTAACGTTTTTAGAAATTAAGTAAGCATCAGACAGATTGGGACAGATGTACATTATAAGTACATGACCTTCGGAGCTAGAGTGTGGTCCATGAACTGAAGTTCTTTTTGATATAAAAGATAAGCTCTAGGGTCAAAATTATGAACTCATCAAATGCCAAATCTCACCAGCTCACTACATATACGTCATAGTGGTGGCATAGCTAGCGCAGTGGTAAGATCTCTGCCTTCTAACCACAAGGTCCGGGTTCAACCCCCCCGGCTCAGCCGAGTGTTGAACATTTGTGTGACCTTTTTTTCCGCCAAAGTTGACTCAGCTTTCCATCCTCCCGAGGTCGGTAAAATGAGTACCAGCTTCTGCTGGGGGCT
>JAOCNB020164890.1:0-10040 GCA_026546465.2 Palythoa caribaeorum | reverse complement strand
TCCGAAACATATCTTCGTTTAAAACATCTATCCAAGAAATTTTGGGCCGTTGTTAATTCTGGTCTAGCTGCTCCATAGACTGCAAGAGCATATGTTATGTTCGGGAGGACAATGGACCGAAAGAGATGGTCTATTTCTGGCTGTTTGCACCCTTCTTTACGTAAAGATCGAATGATGAACAGGGATTTATTTGCCTTAACAAGTTTGTTCCTAACATGTATGTTGAACCTGCAGTCCGGCTGGAATATCAGACCGACAATAGGAAGCTGGGTGCACTGGCATATACCCATGATGGTGTTGTACTCGTCACCATGCCCATTCTTACGAACAATTAGCTCTTTACATTTGGTTGGGTTGCAATTCATGGAGTTTTTTTCTGTCCATGTAACAAATTGGCTAATGAGGTCTGGTGCATGATCGTAGTTTTTCATCACGGGTGCGACAATGGTACAGTCATCAGCATAATTGACGTTTGTTGGCTCCGTGTGTGTGTCTATTTTTAAATCAAGATCGTTAATGAAAATATTGAACAGATGTGGGCCGCTGACACTACCCTGAGTCGTACCTTTATTCACTGTTTTCCAGTTACATATGACATTTCCATGGACAACCCTTTGTTTTCGATCGTGTAAAAAACTTAGCCACCAGTTTATAATGTATGGATTTAATGGTAGTTTCTTCAGCTTATTTGCAAGCAATTTGTGATTGACTGAATCGAAGGCCTTGCTGAAGTCCATAGCAAAAAGTCTGACAGCCTTGCATTCTGGGTTATCTAGGTACTTGCACAGCTTGTGTTGAATAGTTATTAGGGCATCAGTACAGCTACCACCCTCCCTGTATGCAAACTGCGTGTTACTTAAATTGTCTTCAACAATGTGCTTGGCATGGGTCATGTACACTGCTCTCTCAAATGCCCGCGCTATCACAGGTGTTATATTGATCCCCCGATAATCGCCTTTTTCTTTTGGAATATCAACTTTTGGTAGAGGGTTGATGTTTGCTCTCTTCCAAGACTTTGGCCAGGTTTGCGTTGATAAAGACAAGTTCCAGAGTGCTGTGATAATGGGTGTAAAGATCTCAGCCTGGTCTTTCCAAATCCAATAGGGAATTTGGTCAGGGCCAGTTGCTGTCCTCTTTAAACTTCTTAAGATATTCCATACAAGGAGCTCACTAATTTCTGGGATTTCGCAGTCTGTGCTAATATCCATAAACATGCGGTCACTATACGATTTGTCTGTACAAAGTTCACCAAAGTATTCGTTGAGATCCAGGATGATTTGTTTATCTAACAAGATAGTTGAAGTGTTACGGCGTTGAGAAGCTGCATCTATCTTTCTCCACCATTCCCGACTTCCTAATTAAAACTGTTAAAATAAGGCCTGATAACAGATGTTGGTTTTATGGAAGAATCCATCAAATGGGCTTTTGCTGTAGTGAATCCAGTGATTCAGATCCATAAAGTCGTGTTTAGGACATTTATCCTAGAGAGCTGATTTTTCTTAGGACATTTTCAGTAACCTTTGGACAATTTTTAAAAGTGTCTTTTATTAGCAGTTCAACGTCGTACATGTAGAGTGTAACTTCATTATTAATTTTCATAACATGTTCTACAATAAACAAAACAAGCTGTTTTGCGTGGTTGAAAATTCAAGATGGCGGTCACTTTAAAACATGCACGCCTATTGGCTTTTGTTTTAAAACCAATAACAGACCTCCATACGTTTTTAAACTAAATACAAGATGGTGGTGTTTGTGTTGTTCCGATGCGAAAACTTTTTTCCTTTAATATTTACACTGTGACCACAACACATGTTTGGAGAATTATTTTTATTGTTTTCTGTTCAGACATTTGTCAGAATTTAGGAAAATTCGTTTGGACAAATCAAAGTTGGCTCGGACTATGTCCGAAGATCGACGTGGATCTGAATCACTAAGTGAAAATACCTGCACATGAAGTTTTTTTGCCAGCACTTCCTAATCTTTGGTTATTTCTATTTTAAATGATAGTCATTTACAGTGATTACCAGCTTATTGGAACTATATTCAGGATTTTAAGACAGAAACAAAGTGTGAAAGAACTTTTTCTTGCAAGTATAAAAATATTAATTGTAATAGTAATAATATCAATTATTAGTAATAATAATAATAAGAAGAATGTCTTTATTTCTACAAGGCTGTTTCCCAGTTGTCCAGTAGTACTTTGCAGTTTAAGCATTTTGAAATATTTTAAAAATGTGTGAGTGTTAAACAGTACATAGGATATTATAACATACATAGTTCATGAAGTTATCTCATGAAGATGACCTTATGAAACTAAAATATGTTATTCAGTTGCTTATTATGTACTTAAAAAGGTGTGACTTGTCTTTTGTTCTACTTTCCAAGATTATAAGAATATACTATTTATATATTTTTTCTGACTTTTTTCTGTTTTTCGTTGTTCTATGTTTTAAGGATGGCACTGTGAAAGATGACAGCTCACCTGAAAATAAAGTAGATAATAAAGAAAAAGAAGCTACTGTGCATGAAAGAATATCTGGAGATTCGGAGGTTAATGGTACAGCTGTTCATGTGAACTCAACATGCCTAGAAAATACACAAAACAGTGGCTTAACAACAGAGAATGACATCATGTGTGATGTAAGTCACACTTATTTCACAAATTTTCAGAAACCTACTGAGTCAAATGAAGTTCCATCTTGTAGTGGAGAATATGAATATGAAGCTACAGTCACAAATACACAGCATTTTAGCAGCATAGCCGATGTAACCAACACTGTTACAAGTCCTGGGCCAACAAGTACTCACCAGAATGGAAAAGGGGAAACAAATGGCATTCGTGTCAGAACGAATGACACAAGATGTAACACTACAAAACATAAAGGCTATCATCATGCAAGTTCAGAAAAAAATAGTGCTTCATCAGCAAGAATTCTTGAAACAAGGAAAAGAAAAGCAGATAATCTTGAATCAACAATGCTTGGGGTTCTCACTAGACTGGAGAAGAAAATATCAACTAGAGCTACAGAGAATAATGTAGGGACCAGTCTGAAACCAAACTCAGATGAGTTATTTTCACAGCATTTAGCAAACTTGATGCAAAAGGTGCCTGAGAGCAAAGCCAAATGGGAAATGCAGCTGAAATTACAACAAACTATATTAGATTACATTCCTGATTGATCAGAAATCAAAAGTAATATTTAAACAGTATTAGTAAACAACACATTTATACTGAACAACGTACATAGATATAGATTTATTTGCCATTTAGTATACACTTCAAATATACGAATAAACAAGTAACTAGCAACAGTGCGTTTCACTGAAACATAACATGTTAATTGAATTAGATAAAAGATGTCTTAAGCTGTTTTACTAGCCTTCCTTTATTTTAAGTTTTAAAGTGTTAAATTTCAGTTAAATGCATAGTTGCTAGTTACTTAAACTTTACTTTAGTTGTTTTTTTTCTGATTTTTATCTTATCTTTAGCCTTGAAATTTCACCTAAATTATTTAACTTGTCATCAGTGCAATTAATATTGTTAAGCATATAGCTGTCAATCATTTTAGTCTTTTTTTATACTTAAAATTGTAACAGATTTTTACATTCTACTGAAGATGACATTGTGACATGTCGAGATTAAATGATTAAACAATGGTGAGGATACCAGGTAAGAAGCTAATGGCCTATTTTGACTTCACATTGAACAATAATTTTACTACTATAACCTATTACTTAATTGGTCATCAATTCAGATTTTTTTATTTTCTAAAAAAAGTTCGAGATAGTCCTTGACAAATAGAAAGTAAAAACCTTTTTTATCACAGAAATAAATTCACTTATTTGGGATTAAAAATATTTTATATGATATTTTAGCAAGAATATCTAATATTTGAAAATGCCATTTTATGGACTCGGAAGCCTAAGGTGATGGGGAGCTACATAATCCCAGAACATTTAGACAAAATGGTTTGAATGCAAGAACTACTAGCAGGAAAATTGTGAATATTTTTAATTGAATAAATATTAAACGTTCATAGTTTTAAGTTGAAAAAGAATCTTATTATTTACCTTGTGAATGTGGTTGAAGTGACACAGCTCATTAAAGGGATTTGCAGTCATCTGACTATACAAATCTCAAATAAGACTTTTATTTATCTGTCGTTTACCCACAAAGCACATTGTTTGTCATTTCCATAGTTTGAACTTCTCATTCACTGCTATCTTGAAATGTGATGTGCTCTAGTACCACTCACTAAATACTAATGAATTCATTGGGAGTGGAGACTGACACATGATATCATAGATCCGAAGATGGAAGCATGTAAAACAGACTAAAATAAACAGCTGGTTTAAGCTTCATGTATGTGCACAGAGTTGTGAAGAAGTTCTGGTATGGATACAGGCAAAGAAAGTCAGTCCTGTCTATCACCAATACTGTAGTACTGTACAGTAGAGGACTGCTTTAACCTGCTGTGTGTTAAGAGTGCATTCGTGTAAGAACTATGCAGTAGTGGCTACATGCACTATCACCAATTTCCATCAAGCTTCGCACACAAGTAGAACTTCACTCACTCATTACACAGATGTAGTGATTTATGTGAAATGTACATGGAGGGGGAGATCTGTCAATCAAAAGCCCATCCTCATTAAATATGCAAAAACCCTGAAAAAATTAGTGAAATATTTGCAAACTTGGACCTCATTTTTCTATGCGATGCGTTGTTTAAATGAAAAAGCAATTTTTCACAAGTTACTTTGATCATTGTACAGTTCAGTTCCTGCAAGCTCTTAAGTCGCCTCTCATTAATCACCGATTGCAGAGATGCGGTGTGTTTATGATAAAATACAACGCTTGTTTTAGTTTTTCTGAAAGTTAAAAATACATAAAAGCAATAAAATCTTTGTAAAGTTCGCGCGGGATGAGATAGGAACGATAGCACGCTTTTTTTTAATAAGAACCAGTAAATTTGGCCGAGGCTCATTGTTTAAATTTTTTTGGCGACTTCAGCCTGAAGTTGTTCTTAAATTGTTCTTATTTCTGTGAGCGGTTTTTACGGATGAAAAAACAAAATAAAACAAGTTATTGGAAAATGATACTCCTTGCGCCACACATGCATTGACTATTGTACTGCTGAATTTAGAGGCAAACTACACGCTGTTTTTTATAACAACTTTATAAGAACCCAGGCTCAAGTTTGCCCAAATTTAAGAACAATTTAAGAACATGCTGAGCCTCAGGCCGAGACTTGTTAACTAGAAAAGTTTTTGTGGTATAAAACTGACTAAAACTTAGCGATACAGTATAAAACAAAAAGATTCACTGTAAAGACTGCTCCACAAACAATGAGTCTTTTTATATTGATCGTTAAGTTTTGTCAATTTTCTACCACAAAAACTTTCCCAGTTGTCAAGCCTCAGCCTGAGCTTGTTCTTAAATTGTTCTTAAATTTTGGCAAATTTGAGCCTCGTTCTTACAAAGTTGTTCTTATAAAAAAGAGCATGTACTAGTAACAAGCTCAGCACATGTGTGCCAGTGATAACTTACAGCCACTAATAGTGGGTACTATGGCCACAGTGCCTAATATATATAGTCACTGCAAGTTTCCAGTGGCACACATGTGTTTAACTTGTGAATTGATATTCAAAGTCACATCCCATAAGCATTAGATATTCTTTTATATAACCAGTAAAATGTTACCTCGCTGAAGAACACGTGAAATCAAATTTCTTTTTCCCTAGAAAAAAATTGGATGATATTGAAGAAAACAAAATAGTTAACAGTTGGAGTAAACAATCAGCTACATATATACCCAAGGCTTTTCCGTGCATTTTAATACCAGTACAAAAAAACAAAGCAAATTCAAGAGCTTCTGTCCATTGATGTATTGAAGCAAATAGCATGTGGTGTATGTTCAATTTTGAGCTCTGGTTCAATTTGTTTCTAAACCAGTTCAATTTGTTTTGAACCAGTACAACTTTTCTCTTCTTTTTCTTTTTCTCTTCTTTTTCTTTTCCTAAAAAGATCCATGCAACTAATCTTGTTCCTCCTACAAACGACCCTTCCCCTAACTCTTTCCTATCAAACACCCCAAGCCTTACCCCTACCGTACCCCTAACCCCTCAATCCAATCCTAACCCACCTTTTCTTTCACTAGTTTTCTTAACCCTAGCCCCACCACATCCCTAACCCACAAATATATGGGGATGATCATCCTATCCCTTAGGGCATAAAAATTTAGCCAAGTGATATTTTACGGGTGTAAAAAATCTATCCCTTGAGTATTTGACAATAATGCATGGTGGCCCACAACTCCAGATACTGTAATGCTTTGGTTTTTTTAAATCTCAAGTCAAAAATTTCCTATTTTATCTAACTCTAATTTCATACCACATATGTGGGCAGTTTTGCTATTTCTTATCAGTTAGTTTGCTGTGTACCATGCCCAGTTTGCTATCCATTAGGGTTGGAAGTCATTTTTCCAATGATCGTCATTTTACATATTAGGGGCATTCCCAGGCTTGTATCGGCGGCGTGGTTGGCTCAGTGGTAAGATTTCCGCCACCTGACCACAAAAATCCCATGTTCAACCCCAGGCTCAGCCAAGTGCTGAACATTTGTGTGACCTTTTCCGCCAAAGTTGACTCAGCTTTCCATCCTCCAGAGGTCAGTAAAATGAGTATCAGCTTCTACTGGGGGCTAACCTGTGACGGATGAGTGTCCCATCCAAGGGGAGTCAATGATTCTCATCTGCCAAACACTACAGAAACTGGTTCCAATGGGCTGCTTAGGCTCATAAAAGGATTTAGCTTAGACAAGCTTGTATCCATTGTTTAACTATTGGAAGCATATAGCAACAAATGCTAATGGATTTTATTAGTTTTCTTTTATTAAATTTCATCTGTGTCCTGTATGTCATTAACTATAATTATTCACCTTGTTACATAACATTGTAAACTACTGCTGGTTATTTAGTAGAAACAGCACTATAGAAATAAATTATTATTTTTAAATTTTATTGTTATATTTTCTTCCTGAATCGTGAAGCTTCTGGTTATTCATCTTTTCCTCCATCCATAAAACATTTTTATTTGACCTTGATAAATTGATTTACTGGCATTTGTGGCATCACTTGTCACACCTTTTTACCTTTATTCCCCAAAAATCTCAGATAAAAATGTTGGACATGTATGGATTTTCCCCCTTTTACCCAATCAGAGTTGCTTAGACATACAAAACAATAAATGAAAAGAACACAACATTGAAAGAAGGGGGAGGGGGGCGACTTTCTGATGAGAATGTACAAAGTATTGAAGCACTAATTTTCACGATTTGTCAGCTCGTATTTTTCTGTTGCATACTCCACTCTTCATTCAAATCACGCGTACTATTCCTTATCTTCCTCATTCACAAGTACTTTCCTATATTTATTACTATTATTATATTATTACTATTTTTTGTTATTGTTTTTTTCATTATCATTATTATTATTATTAGAAAATTATTATTAATATATTATTATTGTTATTTTAATTTGTAGTTGTCATTGAAAGCCCCTTTTTGGGAGTGTCATTAAAGTTTACTTACTTACTTACTTACTTAGTTATCGAGGATAGTCAAGAAATGGGAGGAGGACATTCCAGTCTGCAGCCCCGGCCATTTGGCTTTGAATATTTTTGTATAGCCATACGACCAACTGATAAAATTCGCATCATTTATGGAACAGATCATGAAGTCAGTATCATTCGCCAAATTATTGAACAAACATGGCCAAGAGGCATACAGAGAGAGCAGTTTCTTTTAAATGGAGTCCATGAATTCAAACTTCATGGAAATCCATTCCAAGTCTATACTTCAGGTTTTGATGCTGCTGCGTCAAGACGTATGGCTGGCAACATTCTTCAACGACTTCGGTATGACGGCTGGAAACTTCAAGTTTCTAGTGACTTGACAAGAACAAATGATCTAACTACTTGGATTTTCAAGAAAGTCCCAGGTATTGCTATCTCATCCACACCATTTCTCATTGTCGGTCTAAGCAGCACAGACAGTTTGATGATCCTCAACGCACCAGAAGAGCTCCATGCTACTTTCAAGAGCATTGTGGATAAATCCTGGAGTGCAGGTATTCAGAGATGGAAATATGAAAATAATGTTTTAGTAATTAAACTTTGTGGAACGCCATGGCATCCAGATGGTCAAGAAACGGTTTCCTCAAGATTTCTTTTACAGAATCTTATCCATGATCTGTACTTGAAGCAATGGAAATTGTATGGTAATTCCAACCTAAAGAGCAGTACAAGCACCCTGTTTTTTGAGTATGATCCCAACATGATTCCAGGAGAGCAGCGTGCTTCGTTCTTCACAATAAGTTTGAACAAGGAAGACAGGCTTCGACTGATAGGTGCACCTGACAGTTTGGTTTCCATTATCCGAGATACAATTCAAACAAGTTGGTCACGTGGTCTTCAGAATGAAAGGAGTTATGGTCAGAGCTGGGAGTTTAAGCTTCGTGGTACCCCATGGTGGGCCTCGGGGACGGAGGCAGTAGATTCAAGATATTTGATAGCAAAGTTGTTGGAAACTCTTCAGTCATATGGATGGAGTGTAATCGCTAGCATTGACAGTTCAAGAAAGGAGTCAGACAAAAGTTCCCTGGTTTTTACTAACTCTTAGCCAGTACGATCACCAGTGTTCTCTTTGAGCTTGAACGAATCAGACAAGTTACGTCTCATAAACGCATCACAAGATTTACAAAAGGTATGGACATCCAGTTTGTTAAACGTTTTTTTGGAAGGTGGATTGCTGGGACGTGGTATTAGCTTTTGTGACATTTTGGCACAGGTACGTAGGCAGAAGGGGGTGTTGCACAGTCCTTCCCCTTTTCCCCATTGCCCCTCACTCAAAATTGCTGTCCTCTCTGTAAAGTAGGAGACAGGAAGATGGATCCTGATTTTAACTCAGAGTTAGTGCTAATCTGTTTTTTACCAATTGAACTGTGATCTTTAATTTTGATCAGGTTTATTTCTTATTTGTAGATATTCCAAGATGTTGTTCAAACACAGTGGGCTTTGGGTGTGCAGAGGATTCAGCCATACGGTAACAGCTTGGAAATCAAACTAAGAGGGAATCCCTGGGATACTGACGGCATCCACGCCAGAAGACTCCTTTGTCACCTGTTTCAAGCATTTTCAAGCCGCCAGTGGAGGCCCATTTCATCAAGCGATATCTCAGCAAAGTTTGTCCACCACGACAAAGGCGCATCTTATCCATTGGATGTACATAGTTTCTTTTTCACCTATGATACAGCGATTGTCCAGCATAATCAAGCAGCCACAGGCTCACCAGCCTCAAATTTTTAACCAACACTTTATCCAGCCATACCTTCTCAGACCACAGGCTAACCAGTGCAGGCCTTGCAAGGCACAGGCTACCATGCCCCTTCCATTTGAGGGGCTTACGGTATAGACCCAAAGCATCGCAAATGGGAGGATATCCAATACCACAATATGGCTTTACTCAAACGCTTGAGCCACCACCGTCACCAGCTTATGACAATAGAAAATAAACTCAACATTTTATGCCACTGATCACTTGCACAATTCGCATGAAGTCGAGGCTAAATGTATCTATCTATCAATCAATCAATCATTTAGATTCAACCACGTTTTCAGGCTCCTAACTCTTCCTCTGAGGAGAGAGCCTAGGTTTAAGGTTGAGTGAGATGAATTTCTTTTGAGTTTCTATGCAAAACAGGTATTATGTGTAATAATAGGAGAAGTGAAGAGGAAGATGGGCTGTTTGTTTTTTCACAATCTTGATACGTATTGAAAAAATCTTTCCGCATTCCATAGTTGTAAAGTGAGCTGCTCATGCGTGCATGACTTTCGTCACACTTCTTGATTTTACAGAATAAAATTTTGCAAACCCTTTACAAAAGTCTTCAACAAAAATTTCCAAAAATTGCCTCGCTGGTATATACTAAAACACTTATTCTATTTCAGTTTCAGTGGATAGTGGCTTAATGAATATCCACCTT